>CAIGRN010027588.1:0-17500 GCA_903798345.1 Fraxinus anomala
CTTATTCTTCCAAATTACGCTATATCCATCAAATTGCCACCTAAACCAAAATATGAATGTAATGAGTACATTTTGACATTGATTAATCATACAAGCATATAAATAAAGAAGGAAAAAATATACATTTTACATTCCTATCAATTTCTATGACCACCTAGTCTCTATTTATAGAGATAAAGATGTTTCAATCCATCTATAATAATAATTTCAATTTCAAATGGGAGTCTTAATTAAAATTCAAATGTGAGTTTTAATTAAAGTCCACATTCAATTAGTTTACATTTAATTATATGTGTAGTTCTTAAACTTCAATTACAATTATAATTAAGTTTACAACTTTTATAGCAATTACAATTAAGTACAAAAAAGTATTGTAATTATAATTTAGTCCAAAACTATTATAATTACCGTAATTAAATCCAAATACTTTATAGAGCTATCACAAGGACCTGATCGAATTTATATTATTTAAGCTTCAATAATTAGATCATGTCTAGTCGACCCTAAACTACAAAATCTAATTAATAGNCAAAACTATTATAATTACCGTAATTAAATCCAAATACTATATAGAGCTATCACAAGGACCTGATCGAATTTATATTATTTAAGCTTCAATAATTAGATCATGTCTAGTCGACCCTAAACTACAAAATCTAATTAATAGTCTTTGTTTTTTACTAAAGACAAAAGATTGAACTCTCGAAATATATAAAATCAAAGAAGCAAATAAATTTGTAATACTTTCATTTGATCTATCGTATATGTATTTTATCCCTATTCGAGATTCAATAATTAGATACGAGGATAAATGACCATTTTGCCCCTCTAATTATTCTCACTAACTTAAGTACTATTTTTTTCAATGGTCATGTGAACAAATAACATACGTCGAAGTTTAGCAGTTGCTAAACATCGAGTTCAGATTTTAATCGTTCAATATAAAATATTTAAGTAGTAACTCTACCAATTTTTCAAGAAGACGATTCGAGACATGAATTCATGTTCTCTACTTTACTCATTCTCAAGCTCTCAACTCATTGAGATATTTGATGAATGAAATTGATCATCATTGGTGAATTAAAGAACTATTAAAGTCACGAAAAAATATACATAACCATGTCAATGGATTTAGATAAAATACACAGTGATCAAGTAGAATTTAATTCTCCGCACGGTCATGCTATAAAATTAAACTCGACACGTGGTCCGTTCAATAAACTCCAAGGGTACTAGTATCACCTTTAACTATTTTTGTAATAAGGACAAATCACAAATCCAAATAGTGAATCGGTCAACACTACAACTTTCCAGTATAAGATGACATCCTTATACATTAGTTATGAACAAATTACTTATAATCAAAATATAAGTTGTGTTACACTGTACTTCTTAACGCAAGTGCCCACTTATATTATCACCGGTGATCATAAGGCACTTTAATTCACATACTCAATAATAAATAAATGCAATAAATAAATAAAATCACAATCTATTTACTATAAATTATTATTTTATCATAGCAAAATATACTATATGGGCACGTAACCCAAGTGTATCGATATAATTATACACGTAACACAATTTATTTATTATAAATTATTATTTTATCACACCAAAATATACTATATGGGCACACGACCCAACAAATCTCCCACTTGCTCTAGAGTATATGTGTCATGTCTTGCAACCTCATGTCTTGTAGATGCCTCTCAAAAACCTTAGCGGACAAGCTTTTAGTAAACGAGTCTATAAGTTTATCCCAGTAGCAATCTTAATGACAACCACATTTTCTCTACCAAATATCTCTTTCAAGAGATGATATCTCCGTTTAATGTGTTTACATATCTGATGACTCTTGGTTCTTAACGTTTGTCGTAGTTCTACTGTTATCCCAATATAGTGTAAAGGGCTTTGCAGATGCAAGCACCACCTCAATGTCTGTTAGGGTTTTCTGGTCATACAGTCAATTTAGTAGCCTCACAAGCTACCAAATACTCGACATCAATGGTGGCATCAACAATGCATGATTGTTTGATACTTCTCAAATAATGATTCCACCATCAAGTGTAAACAACGTTGCTACTGTAGACCTGAGATAATCTTCATCACTATGGAAGTCCGAATCCTTTTAACCTATCGAAACAAGATCTGGCGAGGAGCAAATAATTCCTTATTCTCAAAGATACTAAAGGATATACTTTACCGCCATTCAATGTTTCGAGCATAGGTTTAAATAAATCTCGAGTAACCATACCAACAATATGACAAATGTTAGGTCTATTGAATTGTAGTGTCATTTGGAACGTAATATTTTCATCAATGCTGGTATTACCATTATGTGATGCCATTATCTCCTCATTACGTTCAACGTTCTATAGATCTATTGGATCAGATAACAACTCATCTATCCCATTTAGATCATGTGTCCATGTATATTTGACGCCATGTGATGTCTACCTCATGTTGTATTCCAAGAATTGAATGAGTGGAATTGCTCCTGCTCATTTCTTCCAACAAGACTATAAAAATTATCCCTTGGTATCTTTAAGGTATTCCAGAAACAAACATATCTCTGACCTAGGCTCCAACTTTTCTGCATTTCCTTTCAGCCCATGAGCTGGACCTCCAAATTTTAGATGTGATGCAAGAAGGACTTGAATTCATTCCAAAACTTTAGGAGAGTCTTCAGAACAGACTGAGAAGAAACTAAGTTAAGAATATATCCAACCATTTCCGATGTATATCCCAAAATGAGATAGGTAGAGTTGTGAAACTCTTCATTGACCTAACCATATTTAACAATGTCATGTTCCTTCTTTTTGAAATAACATTTTGTTGGGGTGGACCAAGCATATTCAATTAAGAAACAATACCATTTTTTGTCAAGTTGTCCCTTAATTTTCCCAAGAAGTATTCACCACCTCATTTAATCGAACTATCTTAATACTCTTACCCAAATGTTTCTTAACCTTAGTCTAATACTCTTGATTTCTCAAAAGTATTTAACTTTCAAGCCATTAGGTAAATGTATTTGAATCTAGAGTAATCATTGTAAATAAATACTAATGGTTCCCACTCTCAAGTGTATTCAAGGGTCCACACTTCTCAGAATAAACAAGTTCCAATACATCTTTGACTTTATCTCTTTTGTCGAAAAAGAATATTTTGGTCATATTTCCTTTCAAACAAAAATCACAAACTAACAATGATTCAATCTTAACCGAGTTGGGAGGACCATATCTAGTTAGTCTTTGTATTTTGTTAATGTTAATTTGTCAAGGCGTCATAGATATATATCACTAGTATTATACGACTTTTGTTTATAGTTTGCACAAGTAATTTTTATTTCACATGTGGAATAGCTTAAAGTATAAAATATCTAGTGCAAACATGAACTTTATTCATTAAAATGTTAAGCGTATCAGAAGTTGATTTTATCGAATAATTTGTCATATTAAATCAAAAACAGAAATAAAATTTCTACATCATTCACAAGACATAATAACAATCTTTATGAATCAAACGCCCACACTACTAAAATAAAAATAAAATGCTCCTATGCTCTTGTTAAAACTATTACTTTTGTGCCGACGATGATTTTAAACTTTTGTGCCTTTCGACTTGAAACCAGAAGAGCCACCAAAGTATGCACGAGTATCGCCATTGTACTCTTAAGACCACTTTCCAAACTACAACTCTATCATCAACTCAATTAATGATATCTTCATCTTATATAAGTGATAGTCCACAATGAACTTTGAAAAGCATATCAAACAAAAAATTCAATACCATGTCGAACCGAGTCTTATTGATAGATGGTTGTACCCAGATTCTCAGCCTGTTTGAGGTGTACAATCATAGTCAAACTATGAAAACTTCACAAACACTCTGGATTACATGTGGATGTTCTAAAATGTACGAATGGCTTCAAAAAATCCTTCATACGACGAAACATGTCCTAAAGGGTCTGTGGTATGTCTGAGATGTACTTTGACTTTGTCATATGGTCCTAGTAGGTCCACTAGAACATCTCTTAAGCACAGAATTAAGTTTTTTCACATTGAGTATAAACATCAAATTACGTTTCAAATCCATATAATTTTTCCTGATTAGTTGGCTTTGTTTTAGAATAATGAAAAAAATGGGCCAATGATATTTCACATAAAAATGATCATCCATAGAATATTAAAATTGAGTAGCGAAAAATAATTTAGCATATGATACATGAATGCACATATAGATACATCTAATTACAATAATGCAACAACTACTTGATCCTTGTGATTCAATAGGTCTCTCTATAGGAAAGGTCACTATGTCCACTGATCAAGATGGGATCCTCCCACTAGACAAATCATATTTGATGACAAACTTCTATACAAGTCTAGTATCGTTTTATTTGGTCACAAAAATCATAAATGAGAGTCTTTATAGAAGATACGTAGATGATTTTGATTTGAGTGTATAATATTTGTCTCGATCTCTAGATACTTAAAAATAATTTCGTTATCTACAGGATGATCACAAAATATATTTTATCCAGACATCTTATCATAAAGAAATCCAATCCAGTAACTTCAACTATGTGACCCTCCTATAGGGAGTCCATTGTATTACTGGCACGAAGTAAACACATTACTTTGGAGACCACGAGTTTTTATTTAAATAAACACGTTTTCCCATTCAATAATTTTAAGGTAATGGATTTTAATTTTAAATAATTACCAACTATTCACATTAATCAAATTAATATACAGTTCAATTATTACGATTTTTTATTACAAAAAATTTAATCTAAATTAAATTAGTTAAGGAAAACCGGTGTTCAATAATATACATCATATTCTTAGTATCACGAACGATGTCATAAATAAATTTATATATCATAATATCAAGAATGATAATATTTTAAACAATAATTTAAAACATTCATTAAGCGATAAATTAACAATTATTTGTGGCCAAAAGACGACCCAAGAATTAAATTAAAAACTAATTAGATTCAAATCCAATATTTAATCTAAATCTCCATTCCAAAAATCTTCAAGTATACAATAGTTACAACCAAAATAGTAATAGGACTTTGCCACCGTACTTGCAAAAACATTAATTAATTACAAACCTGACTTATCCAGATCTGATCTAGTTATTAATAAAACAAACCCAGATCAAAGTCAAAAATTTTGCTACGCCAAATAGCAGCAACTTGCCCGAAAAAACAAAGCAAGTTACTGTGTTTTACTGCTACGTCAAATGCAGCAGCATGCTACGCCTGGCAACAGCAAATTGGCTAAGCAGGCATTAGCTTCCTACAATGTTTTAAATTAATAGTATTATTAAATAATCAACTTTTTAATTTTGTTAATCTCTCTCTACAATCCACCCACCCCAACCAATTTTTTTTTTTTTATTTAAAGAAACTTTATTAAGAAAATCTCACTTGTGGTAGATGATAAAAACCATGGTTACAAAATTTCAACTTCAGAAAATAAACTAACTTTTAATATGTGGTATTCCCCAACGGTCTGTACGTAAAATACCGCGAAGAAGAGACAGAAAAGAATCACCATGAAAGAACTCAAACGATTTTCCATCTCTTGCTTTCTTTGCAAGAAAATCCGCTGCCATATTCGCCTCCCGGTACACATGTTGAATTTTAGCATTTACCCTATTAGCCAAAAGTAGAATTTCATCCCAAAAATCTTGAAGGATCCGTAAAGAGCAAGCTCCTTTTTCCATCTATCGAACCACCACTTTTAAGTCTGATTCAATTATCACATCATGTAATCCAAGATTGCTACACATTCTCAGACCATCCAAAACAGCTCGAGTTTCCGCAACCGTGTTCGTGGCATGGCCATAATGATGAGCAAAGCCTGCCCAACAAATACCATTAGCATCACGTACAAGGTCCCCTCCACCAGCTTGTCCAGAATTCCCCACAGACGACCCATCAATATTCAGTTTAACCAAGTGGCCAATGGGTTTTTCCCAAGATATAAGCTGCACCTATGATGGCTTTGGGCAAATAATAGGACAATTAAGAGATTTAAGAGAACATCACTTTGCATATCATCCCAGAACAAGCAGACATGAAACATTTAATCCTCCACACAACTCCTTGCCATCGAAAATTTGTTCCTTCCATGCGAGCAGCATATCTCGCTGTCCAAAGTGCCCAGGTGATTACCACTGGCACAACACCCCGTAGGACTCCCAGTTGAGTAGACTTTAATGCACATGACCACCAAATTTTCATACAGTTTCTCCAAGAAGTGACTTGAGGTATGCGTAAATTGAAATGACGAGCAAAATAGTACCATACCTTAGACGCCACTTCTCCCGAGCATAGGACGTGATCAAGAGTCTCCACTGCGGGTTCTATACAACAGTTACATTTTGACATTAGAGGAATTCCAAGAGATTGTACAATATCGTCGACTGGAAGACTATTTTTGTTGGACCACCAAGTCACAAAAGACATTCGCTTAGGCACCCTCGAATGCCAAATCCATTTCGACCATGGACATAGCTCACCTTTTTTACGAATCAGGTTCTACGCAGTTTTAGTAGAAAACAACCCATCTTTGCTGGGTTTCCAGACATAATAATCATGACCAGAACGCAAACAAATCCCAGAACGTTCAATGTCAAATGTGTGGTCTTCCTTCCACTAAGTCCTGTAGTCGTGCAATATCCCATTTTCCATCAGAAAATAAATCTCCAACTTTCAACGAAGGATCCCGTACACCCAATCCTCTTTCTACCAAACTTTGCATACCCATCCAGTGATCATACCAAAGGCTAAATGAACCATCATAAATTCGACAAAAGGAATGTTGTGAAACAATTGGCAAGATAGAGATAATACCTTTAAAGAATCGAGATTGAGATGGTGACACGTTCAATGTATACAATGATCCCTTTTATTATATATTTGGCCACAAAAAAAATCTGCCCAAAATGATCTACCCTCCAACAATTTCCATGCAAACCTCATGAATAAAGAATTTTGTACTTCACTAAAATCTCGAAAGCCCAAACCTCCTTCCTCTACTGGAAAACAAAGTTTCTGCCATGACACCCATTTCCGTCGCCTCTCTACATCAGAAGCACTCCAAAGAAAAGAATAAACAATACGATTCAACTTTGAAATAATCTCCTTTGGTAAATTTAACACCGACATAATATGAACGGGAATACTACTGAGAATATGCCTAATCAAAATAATTTAGAGAGCAAACGACCCTTCCATCCAGCCAATTTTTTTTGGATTCTCGTCAACAGAGGTTCAAGCATATTATTCAAAAATTTCCCTTTGAAGAGAGGCACCCCCAAATAGAGACAAGGCCAGCCACCTTCCTTAAAACCCGATAATGCCATCAAATTTCTCCTCCTGGACATAGTGATATGTTTTGAAAAGAAAATAAATGATTTAGCCGGACTCACAAGTTGACCAGAAATCCTCTCATACTTCTGTATAAGCTGCAATACATTTCCAACTGATTTCTTGCTCCCATTAGCAAAAATAAGTAGATCGTTAGCATAAAATAAATTAGTAATGATCATCTCACCAGAGGAGAAAGGCTGAAACCGACCACATTTCAAATCATGGTTAATCATATGAGATAGCAATTTTTGCGCTAAAATAAACAGATAAGGTGATAAAGGATCTCCCTGATGCAATCCTCTCGAAGGCTTGAAGAATCCTCTGGTTTTCCCATTTAGCTTGATTGAAAAAACAGGGGAGGAAATGCAATTAAAAATGAGAGTTGTCCATTTATCTGAAAAGCCCAGCTTTTTTAGCACTGCAAGAAGAAAGCCCCAATTAACCCGATCATACGCTTTGGCCATGTCAATCTTCATTAAAATGTTTCCACCACTCACTTTCTTATGTAATTTGTGTACCATTTCTTGAGCAATTGAGATATTATCAAAGATACTCCTACACCGGATAAAAGCAGATTGCTCACGAGAGATTACATTTTCAGTCACAGGTGCCAATCTAGCCACCATAATTTTTGACAAAATCTTATAGACCACCGAGCAAAGACTAATAGGCCTGAATTTTTTGAAATTATTGTGGAAATCAACCTTTGGAATATTAGTCACCCCAAGAGCAGTAGTGAGTGGAGCTCCTTCAAAGAACTCCTTGGCCATTTCAAGGATATCCTCCTTAACGACATCCCAAGCATGAGTGAAGAAACAAGCACTATACCCATCGGGTTCTGGACTACTATCTCCCGGAATAGACCAAAGCGCTTCACGAACCTCATCCAACACCGGTGGTTTGCATAAATTCTTATTATCCTCTGTAGTGATAGAAGACTGTAGTAGATCTAGATCATTAGCGGCCACTGAAATAGGTAAGACCATTAATAAATTGCTGAAGAATTGCACCGCCCCGTCATGAACCTTATCAGCCAAATGTAGTACACTCCCATCTTCCAACACCATATGATGAATAAGTCGACCTTTCTTCTTATTCTTAAAACTAGCATGAAAGAATTTAGTGTTAGCTTTCCCTTCTTGTAGCCATTTAATCCGTGATTTTTGCTTCCAAAATGATTCATCCCTATCAAGCCACATAGCATGTCAACTGTGACACTGTAACAACTCAGCCTCAACTTCAAGGGAAAAATCATCCAGAAGCGAATTTTCAAGATGAACCATCTTATCTTCGAGAAAGCCAATCTCCTGTTGAACTTCGCCAAAGGTCTTCACATTCCATTTTCTTAATGCCATTTTAAGGGCCTTAAGCTTGTGTCCTAAACGAACCATAGGAGAGCCAATATCTTCCATCGTCCACACATGTTGAGCTAGGGGAAGAAAACCTTCATGGGTATACCACATGCGGAGAAATCGAAAAGGGCGGGGGCCTAGAAAGTCCGATCTCCCCAAACAACGGATAACCATCGGACAATGATCAGAAGAGGACCTGTCCAAATAGGACATAGCCAGAGAGGAAAACTGTTCTTTAAAATTCTGATTAACCAACACACGATCCAATCGAGCCCAAATACAATGAGTCCCTTGACGTCCATTGCACCAAGATAATTTAGGACCATCAAAGGAGATATCAAGCAAGCCTGATTCCTGAATGACAAAATTAAAATCACTTTTTACCCTTGAAGATGTAAACACACCACCCAATTTTTCATCATTAGATCGAACAACGTTAAAGTCCCCTCCAACAAACCACGTAGTACTCAAATTGTCCAAAGCACGAAGTTGATCCCATAATTCCATTCGACGTATTAGACAACAACTTGCATAAATAAAAGAGGCCAACACTCTATAATTACCCCACGAAAACCAACCTGCAATCATTTGGTCCGAAGAAGTCACATGTTCAAAATGAAGATCATTATTCCAAAACATCCAGACTTTACCACCGTACTCACAGTTAGATGAATAATTTTGAAAACGTAAAAGTTTGGCCCAATGGCTCAATCTGTCCACCGAAACAAACGGTTCCAATAAAACCACGATTGCTGGATTATACTCCCATCTCAACTTCATTAACCTACTCTTAGATGAGAAAACTCCCCTGACATTCCAGATCAATATATTCATCATTAATAAAAAAAATTGGAACGCGTGGTTATGCCAAGAACCACCTTTTTCCTGTTGCTCCCTCTTCTCTTTCTAGCTGGAAATATGTTTTCAACCTCAGTTTCATAGTTCAATACCTCCAATTCCGGTAGTTCATCTCCAGAAGCCCCAATCTAATTAAGTATGGTAAGGACCAAAGTCCCTCTCATTTTCCGTATTATCCATTTTCAAGACTAGATTCACCTCCCATTCCATTGAGTCCATCTGGTTCACTACCTGATTAATATCAGTAGTGTCATCCTCCCTAATTACCACATCCGCTATTCTCTCCAAATCATTCATCACAATAGCCTCATGAGTAGCTTCAATGTCCCCTCTCAAAATTGCCTGTTCCATCGACTTATCCTTCGAAGCCCCATTATCATCCATATGCATCGAGTGAGTATTTCTATCTACCTCACTGTTACTTTTCCCAGAACATAATACCTTGTCACCATTGGTTCCAGTGTCCACAGCCTCAATAGCATCATGCACACGTCCAAACGAATCAGCAAACATAATCGGATCAGAATTAAACACCCAACCATTCTTCAGAATCAGATCACGTATTTTCTGCTTTCTATGATCTGTCGCCACCGTCTTCAAAGTTGGAGCCAGTTCCACTTCTTGATTGCCCTCTTTCCTCCTCCACTCTTTGCCAGATCCCTTAGTTATAAGTATATCTACCCCAGAATTCTTAGCCATATCAGCTTTTCTTCTACTTCTGTAATTCACATCCAAATGACCCTGAACCCTGCACAATTGACAGAACGCTGGCAAAGTTTCGTAGATAATTTCTTGGCATCAACTGGATGGATGGAATGGAGAGCCAAGCCAGAAATATTGACGTAGAGGTTTATAGATGTCCATCTCAACATATATACGAGCTCCGTCAGTCCATGATACACACGCGGTGAAATTGTCTCTCTTTAGAAAACGTCCAAAGACTCCACCAATCACCCGTAAAATGGATTCGTGATAATAATGGGGGAGGCAGTCTTGGGAGAAAAACCCAGATAGGTACCAGCCAAGTTTCATGATCTTCGTCGAAGTCCAGTGACCGGATGAAAAGATGATATGGCGAGCCCTCAATATTCGACGATTCTCTCGCGCAAGCAATCCCAAAATCCTTCTCTGTCGTAAGACGAATGAACACATTACGTGGTTTTTGCATGATGCTAACTGTAAATGAGCCTTTCAATCCCCAACGCGCCTTGATAAAAATACGAATCTGATCCAAACTAGGTCGACACTTAAGGAACTTCAACACCACAGAATACCTGACGGAGGTGCTGTTCTATCCAGTTCCGCTTTTGTAAAATGAATCCAAGTTTCTCCATCCTTTTCAACGGGAGGACGCATCTCAATGTCAACCTCCGGGATGGGTTGAGGCCTCGACTGTACCACAGATGCATAGGAAGCAAGCCCCTCAGCTACCTTGAAGGACGGCTTAGGAGGAGGCGCTGCCACCATGACAAGAAAACCTAGTTCTAGATAAGTAAGTCTTTAGCCCTAAACACTATTAAGGGAGAGGCTAATGATCAAACTACTGCAGCCACCAAGATCTACTGCTGACCATATGAAGATGGGAATGGTCCCATGAAGTCAATCACCCAAACCACACCCCAACCCAATTTCACTTTCTACCAAGGTCATAAAAATAGCCACTTTTCTTTGGTGGTAACAATTACCCTGGCAAAAATAAGTGGGCAGCGACAATAATCGCCTGAACACTACAGTGTGCCGACAACACCTATTTCCACCAACCAAACTCAACAACCATCCCAAATCTTCTTGGTTTATAAACAACCGAACATACACATAGAATCAACAAGGGACTGCCATATGGAGCATTGCGCTGGATCTCTAAACGATAATGCTAATGGAGCTTCTCCATTTTGTGACAGCATTGGACGGTGATCTTTGGGGGTGCTAGAGTTGTTGGAATGCGGAAGTATAATTATCAAGAAATTAAAATTTCTTTAATTCTATAAATAAAATTGTGTAGATGTTCACGTGTATGTTATGTGAAGAATAAAATATTCGAAATTTTACATAAATTCAACGATTAATTCTTAAATTAATTCTGAATCATGAACTTCTAGCTTTTGAATCACGAGCTTCCAGCTTTTTAATTCCAAGAACTTGATATTTCAAACCTCCAAATTTTATATGGTATTCTCTAAAATCAAAATTATATCGGTGAGTAGGTAACTTTTTTTAATTAAATTAAAAAACTAATTTTTGGACTGGACAATAAGAAAAATATAATTTTTCTCACTTTTTCTCTCTTTCTTCAAATTTGAACACCATATAATTATGTATTATAATTATTCTAGGATTTCTATGTCCATCTAGTCTCTATTTATACAGATAAAGATGTTCTAATCCATATGGAATAATAATTTCAATTTCAAATACGAGTCTTAATTAAAATCCAAATATGAGTTTTAATTAAAATCCACATCCAATTAGTTTACATTTAATTTTATGTGTAATCCTAGAATTTCAATTACAATTATAATTAATTTTGCAACTTTTATAGCAATTACAATTAACTACAAAACTTTACTATAATTACAATTAAGCCAAAAACTATTATAATTACCTTAAGTAAGTCTCAATACTTTATAGAACTACCACTGGGACCTGATCGGACATATATTATCCAAGCTCCAATAATTAGATTCTGTCTAGTCGATCCTAGACCACAAAATCTAATTATTAATCTTTGTTTTTTCCACTAAAGGTAAAAAGACTAAACTTTCGGAATATATAAGATCACAAATTCAATAAATTTGTAATACTTTCATCTGATCTGCCATATATGTATTTTATACTTGTCTAAGATTCGATAATTAGTAAGCATAAATGACATTTTTGCTCCTCTAATTAGTTTCACTAACTTAAGTACCAATTTTTTTAACGGTCCTGTGAACCAATCACAAATGTCGAAGTTTAGCCTTCTCTAAATACTAAACTCATGTTTTAACCGTTCAACAAAATATACTTTAAGTAGTCACTCTATCCATTTTTTAGGGCGACGGTTCTTGATATGAATTCATATTCTCTATTTCACTTATTCTTAAATTCCCAACTCACTAAAATATTTGATAAATCAAATTGATCTCACACATTGGTGAATCAAAGAACTATTAAAATCACTTAAAGATATACATAATCCTGTCAAGAGATTTAGCTGAAATACACAGCGATCAAGTGGAATTTAATTCTCCGCATGGTCATGCTATATAATTAAACTTGACACGTGGTCCGTTCAATACACTCCAAGTGTAATAGTGTAACCATTTACTATTTTTGTGATAATGACAAATCATAAACCCAAATAATGAATCGGTCAACACTACAACCTTCCAGTACAACGTGATAACCTTTATACATTGGTTGTGAACAAATTATTTATAATCAAAATATAAGTTGTGTCACACCGTACTTCTCAATGCAAGTACCCAACTTATATTATCACGAGTGTTCATAATGCATTTTAATTCACATGCTCAATAATAAATAAATGCAATAAATAAATAAAACCACAATTTATTTATTCTAAATTATTATTTCATCACAACAAAATATATTATATGGGCACACGAATGAACAAGAAGAGGATCAATAAGCGATTTCGTCATCAACCTTATGCCAATAGGAGATACAAGGGTTTCCACGATGAAGAGAATACCATTTGTCTTGATAAGCGTCAATCAGAGTCATCGTCTCGTCATGGGACCAGCACATTAGAGGTAGGTAACATGAGGGGAAATTGATATGGTGGCAATTAGGATATGGTCATCTTATGGAGATGAGGATGACGACGATAGCATAGTTGCCATCGATGCATAGGATTAGAGAATCACTGTACGATAGGATAGAGAATAAGAGAACCAGTCCCAAATTAACCGCAGCGTACCTGTTGCACTGTGACGGTGACAACGATGATGGGCACTGCTGTTAATGGGAAATTCTCAGGTGAATTTGTTTGTTTATGACCTATTTATCTGATTTTTTTAATTAAAAAAAATAAGTTTTCAAAGTAGAAATTATATATAGTTATATATTTTTCCAATGAGCTATTGTACTTGTGTAACTGGGTTTTTTGGTTTAGATATGGTGGAATTTACAGGCAACAGGTGTTTAAAGAGTACACTTTATAAATCAAAGATGATGTTTATTTGTTCACTTTTTAGGTATTTAATTAATTAAATATTAAATATTTTAATTATTGACACGCGTATCTCGTAAATTAAGTATTTCAAATTTAGGATTATCTTCACTTCCTTTATTTTTGAAACCCTCACTTTTTTCATGCATAACTTTCATATTCTCCACGACTCCAAGATTCTTCTACATTCGATGTTCATAAATCTCCAACTTCTGGTGACTTCAACAACATGTTATCATCATCAACTGTATATTATCCTCCGCCTACTATACAAACGTATTTTATTTAGTTTGTGAAAGCTGTAGAATCTAAAACTGAAGTATAGTGGCTAGATTGAAGGGTGAAAATAAGGAAAAGAAAATACAGGAGACACCAGATAAAATTAAGTAAAAGAAAGCCAGAGGAAAGACCCAAAGAAACTCCATAAAAAACAATAATCGTCTAGGTTAGGCAAAAAAACGTTTGTGAACAAGATATTTTCATTTTTTTCCCCTTTTTTTGTTCATTTGAGTTATCGCATGTAATCCAAGATTGATGGGTAACAAGTATTGCAAATGTATTGGACATTTGTGGCCTTTATTCGATTCAATTTTAGTAGCGAAGAAAATGGGTGAGGGTTTCCATTTGAAAGTGTGTGACCTGAATGCATACCATTATCTGCATCTATGACCTTATTTACATTATTATATACCATTATATGTATCTATGACCTGATTTAGTTTTTTTTTTCTCCCAATATGTGATGTGATTGTATACCTTATGTACATGTGACCTAACTTATCTGATTGTCTGAAATTCTATATATTTGTGGCCTAATTTAGTTTACATTTCCAATATGTGACCTAATTGAAAACCATTATCTGTGACCTGATTTACAATCTGCAAGTGTGGAACTTCATCATACCACAAGATAGTTGGTTTCTTGGAAAAAATACCATTACCAAGACAAATGGTGTTCTAACGAATGTCAAAATATATCTAAGTCAAGATCAACGATGTACACTCATGGGAACATACTCTGCCACTTTCTGGAATGCCATGAAATTGTGGTTCAACGAATTTGATTGCATGGAGTTGAGATGATGATTAATAGTAGCCTTCCGCACAGAATAATGGGAAAGCTTGTGACCAATATTTCAAAGTATACACCGTTAAATAAGTTCATTCATAATAAACTATTTCGTGTTGTTCTTCAGCCTTGATTGCAACATATTTGTGATTAAATACGTTGAAAACATGCTCTATGATAGACTCCATACCAAAGAAATTTCTGGCAGGATTAGGCTGGATATAGCCACACTACTCTATAAACATCGAGAGATTAGACAGCTTACAAAGCGGGGAAAGCTAGTTGAAAATACACTTGAAAATCAAGACGATGAAGGGATTTGTAAAATTTATGAATACTTGCCTCATTTTATTTGTCCTTTTTAATAATGTGTGTGATGAAACTAATCGTAATGAATGTAAAACTGTGATTTTACATTGAAATGTTGAAAAATTGTTTAGTTTAGCATTTGATCAGATGTTTGAAATGTTAAATTACTCTGGTGTCATGTTTCATTTGCACAGTTTATCTGCACGGGTCATAGATTATAATACATTGGTCACATATTTCATCATTAGGTCACATATTATACTACACATGACACATATTACATTTCTCAAGTCACAAGTTATCTTGCATATTTTAATTTGCACATGTATTACAATATCAAATCACATATTATACTTCATATATCACATGATATTAATTGAAGTTCACATATGAATTACCTACACCACAAATTAAGCCTATGTTTGGTCCATATTTTTTTTTTCAAAAATTCATTTTTTTCAAAATTTATTTCTAACCACAAATTCTTCCATAAAATAATTTTACACGTAAATCGAAAATTTTTCCTTCTTTTTAACCACACATTCTCCAAAAAAATTACTATTTCAAAATACATTTTCTTATCAAAATGGGGCTCAAACATGAGCTAAATATAAATGTTCACGTGTCTGTGAAGTGCTAATATGTTACAAATTGATGTGCACAGGCTATAAATTCATTTCTTACAAGTTAAATGTAATTAAAAAAAGGTCATAAGTCACATAGTCCAATGCAGTAGTCACATATTACTATCATTGGGTCACATAGTATACTACACTGGTCACAGTTTAATCTGCCAACTCACAAATTGCATAGTTCTCTACCATAGGTCACGATCTATTGAATTGGTCACATATTACAATATAAAATCATAAATTATGTTTCATATGTCACATGATATTAATTTGGGGTCACATATAAAATACAACACAACATATTAAATATAAATGTTCACGTGTGTCTGTGAAGTGCTAATAGGTCAAAAACTAATATTCACTGATCACAGATTCATTATTTACAAGTTAAATGTAACTAAAAAGAGTTCATAGATAATATGCACAAATTAAGAGATATTGTGCACATCTCACTAATTCATTTGCACATATTATAAATCAACATGTGACAAGAACCTTCAAGTTGTGATCTAAATTATCCGATTATTTTCAATATAACAAATTTCGGTGAAAACTAATTAACCAGAACCTCTAAAACTTGAATTGTTGATTCTAATGCCAATAAATGTTAATAGGATAGATCTCTATATTGTTTATAATGGGTTGCTTGGTGAAATTGTATTTTAGGGAGTCCGACTTCAAAGGTAAGTGCACACTTGATTTTAGGAAACTAATTTAACAAAACACACACACACACACACACACACCTGACTTTTGGATTTTAAAACTTAATATCTGAAAATTGATTTGATGCATACTTAGTATCTAAGATATGATTTTTCCCTTAGATATGTTTAGATTTTGTTGGGTCAGGTTTGGATTCTGAGTTTGGATGTCTTTCGGGGTTTGAAAGATTTTGGGTTTCAACACTGGATATGAAACCCAAACTCAGAACCCAAGAGAAAATCTTCCAAATCGAACTCCAAATTCAAATCTGACCCCGCTGAATCCAAAAAAATCTAAACCGAAAGCCCCAAACCTAACCTAGAACACTCAGATTTGACAATGGTGCTATATTTAATAAAAAGCTAAAAATTAGGATAATTTTTAATTTTATGAAAATACCTCATCTACATTGAAACTCAATATTTTACATTTTACCTAATTTTATAACTTTTCAAAAAATTAATCATTCTTTTTTTCAAAAATCAATATTTTGATTTTACATTTGAAAACAACATTTTTACACAAGTAACATATTTCTTTACCTACATTAATTTCTATTTGAAAATCAATGATTTGCATGAGGAGCATAATATGCTAGCATATATTACATTGTATAATGATATTTGTCCTTCGTGAGACCATGTTCACGTAATGTGGCATATGATGTGAAGGGGAAATACATGTAAATAACCTAAATATAAAGTCATATTTTCAAAATGGCCTTTGACTATTCCAAATATATGAATGTACCAAAAATATCCAAACATAAAAATTACAATCAAGTCATCATAATATGAATAGGACTTCTATTAAAGACCCAAAAATATTTTATATATTATTAATAAAAAGTGGAAAAATCTAGAGGTCATAGAGCTCCGTATAAAACTAAGAAATTTATAAATAAAAGAAGAAAAGGTAAATTAGAAAAAAGAATTTGATGAAAATATAAATAAAAGAGAATACACCAACCAACTATACACATCTCAAGAAGCTTTAAAATGTTTTAAA
>CAIGRN010027600.1:0-10466 GCA_903798345.1 Fraxinus anomala
AGCTGAGCCAAAAGTCATTTGGCTCAACTCGGCTTATAAATAGTAACCACCAAGTGACTCTTTTATTTATGTACCAAAAAAAAAAAAAAAAACGGTTTAGCTGGGCCGAGCCATAAAGCCATTTGGCTCGACTCGACTTATTAACAGTAACTTGAAAATTCACTCTTTTATGTATGTAGAATATGTGCTTCCCAAATAGAATCAACTGAGTTTGTCAACGTGACATAGTTATTCGAATTAATGTAAAAAATGGACACTTGCCGTTATATAATATTGAATCTTGGGGAGATTCCAATTTATTAAGATGAGTTTGTTGATTATTGATTTCACATTTAAGAAATATTAAGGAATTTGATTGTCATTTTGAATCATCAATTCAACAAGTGTTTAATTGATATTAGGATTCAATTTAAATCTTTTATAAACAAGATATCTAGAGTTTGAGAGAATGATTTGGGCACATACACGGATACTTGCAGTCACTATGTGTAATGACAATTCTAAAATTTAATTTTTGGATTGCCAACTCTAAAATTCACAAACAAACTATGTTTGCAAAGTATTGGACTATTATATTGATATTTTCTACTTTTCAAAAATAAATAAACCTCTCCTATTTAAAAAACCAAAATATGTACATCTCATATTATCCTTTTATTTTCTAGTTGGATTATAATTTTTTTAATTCTCCTTTTTTAAGGGTTTTTCTTTATTCTTATATTGAATAAGAGAATAAGATAGGAGTGTTGTACTTTTTTTTTCACTTGTAGAAATTTTTTTCTCACTTTTCTCCTTTTCTCTCGCAAATTGCTAATATCTTGATAGTATTTTCTCGGAGTATTTTTCGAAAGAATGTAATCTAGATATTGTTTGTTGAATAAAGATAGAATTACAAGTTTACGAGCGTTGGAACAAGAGGAAACTAGAATGAAAAATAACGGATTGTCGGGCTTTTTGTAATACGCTTGCGCTGAAGCTCTCTGCGTGTCAGCGCAACTGCTGCTGAATTTTGGAATACATTTAGATTTTTGGTGAACTGTTGTTTAATAAGAAACGGAATTTGTTAGGTAATTATGTCCAATTTATATTCGCCTGCAAAGTTTGACGTTTCTTATTCATCTCAGTGGTTGTTTTTATAATGAGTGAAACTTATAAAACTGACAAGTGTCCAATTCCAATCCACGAATTGTGACAAAAACATTGTACCCCTTTTCTTATTTTTCCCTCTTTTCTTTTTTGCGAGTTTTTCCCTCTTTCCTTAAAACTAGTCCGAAGCACGTGCAAAATACGTATCATGATATAATTGAGTACGTAATAACGTAGATATTAAAAAATATATATTTATGTCAAACATTAATTATATAAAATTTTCTTATAAGTTGCTAAATGTTTCGAGACAACATTAAATGTGAAGATAAAAAAAATCAGACCCACAGTTATTGAAGAAATCGAGACTCAAATTCCACCACAACCTCCAGTTATCGAAAAATATCTCCTCACCAATTTCCGATAAAACGGTCATTGTTATTTACATCATAAACCCCTAATCAATTTTTAAACAAAAGAACATGGAAAAAAACTCAAAATAAATAACTAATAAACCCAAAAAAAATTGAAAAAAACTAACCAAACGTATATATATAGAAAAAAAAAGTCTTAACCGAGCCATAAAGTCATTTTTATATTTTAAGTTAATCGATAATATATTTATTATTATCATATTTTAAGCCCATGTTTGGTGCACATTTTTGGAGTAAAAATACATTTTTACTGTTGATGTGATGGGGAATATATTGTTGAAAAAGAAGGAAAAATTATTGATGTGATGAAAAAATTATTATATTGAAAAATGTATGGTTAAAAATGAGTAGAAGAATGAGAATGAGAACAATAATGTGGTCCAAACAGGGCTTAAGTTTTTTTTAAAAAAATTGAAATCGATCCAAATGGTTATTCATATCATGAAATATCGAATCAAACGAAAAATTGTAGGAAAATAAAGTTAGAAAAAAGGACATTGGAATGAAGTTGAGATTGAAAAGAAATATAAACAATCACGACTTTACATTTCACAATTAATATAAAATTATTTTGATATTTAAAATTTATCGATCATATATTTATCATAGCCGCACTTCAACATTTCCAACAAATTTTAAATTACTTAAAACGAATATCTATAACTTAAAATATTGAATCAAAAGTAAAAAAAAATAAATAAAAAAGAAAATGGCTTAACTGAGTCGAATCGTCCCGCCATTTGATTGATAAACAGTAAACAAAANTTTAAATTACTTAAAACGAATATCTATAACTTAAAATATTGAATCAAAAGTAAAAAAAAATAAATAAAAAAGAAAATGGCTTAACTGAGTCGAATCGTCCCGCCATTTGATTGATAAACAGTAAACAAAACTAATAATTAAAAAAAGATTAGTTGAGTCGAGTTATAAAGCCATTTAATTACTTCATAAATCCCTAATCAATTTTTAAACAAAAGAACAGGGAAAAAAACTTAGATAAATGACTAATAAATCCAAAGAAATTGAAAAAAACTAATCAAACATTAAAAAAAAACTGCCTCGTACCGGCCATAAAAAAATTTCATGTTTTATTACTGCCAACGCACGCCACAGGTTGGACTGTGAAGGTGGGCTGATTCACAACACGGCCGTGCTTTCATGCGCTAGGTTGCCCAGGCCAGCCAGCCTGGGTGGCCCAACACATTTTCAAACCTCTAGAGCAGCCTGGACAGTCGTTTCGATACCTCTATCGTTAGACGAGATAATGACAACCATCCAAAAGTCTAGCCCATTTCAGTCAACTCTCCATCTTTGTTCAGCTGAGCATATTTCCACGGTGCTCCTTTTTCCAATTATGATGCGTGGCTAAGTGATCCAACTCACGTTGGGCCTAGTGCCCAAGTGGTTTGTTGTTTGAAAGAAAATGATAAACATACCTTGTTGCAAATTAACATACATGACTTGTACAGCTACAATAATATATATATTGATCACGAAACCCTTTTACAATTATATCCAGTTACATGAACACGGGATTCAAATTTGCCATCATATAGCCCATTCTAAGACACATTACTATCATCTCATCGTCAATCAACATCTATCAACATCTACACATTCTGAATGATGAAAAGAGGAAACCAAAAATAAAGAAAAAGATTTCTAGGAGAGCTGACCTCTTAATTCTGCATGATAATTGATAGAGATGAAAATTTATGGTACTATCCCCAATTAGCGAAGCAAGCCAATGTATCCTTCTCATACATGTGCATCATCATATACAATAGATGTTTTTCCGATGAATTATCCTCCTTGGGGCCCAACATTATCAGAAAATTATTTGATGGTGATGTAGCGATTAGTGCCATGCTTTGCCCAGTGCTTTCTAAGATCAACTGGACTCGACAGATCATGACCTTCCCCAGCAAGTCGACTGAGCAGCTTGTTAAATGCACCTCCACTCATTTTCCGACCACCAACTCGACTATGGCGCTTGTTAGGCACTGCTGGCAGTGGATACATTGACAAAGTGGTTGTACAACAGGAAGATTGCCAACCTCCATTTCCCCATTTATAACAAGGCCTTAGAACCCCAGTACACGAGCAGACGGGAACCGGCATGGTCGACTCGTCAAATGCAACCTGGTTCAGCCCCAGGTCCTGATCTTTCCAATTTGGTTTCGATACAACCATTTGCCTGTTAAGGTCATCAGTATCACCATCAATATCCTGCTCGTTTTTCCATTCCTGTGATTTTCCGAACATTGATTTATTCAGGTCCTCACCATCTTCTTTAACCTTCTTCAAGGATGTTGACGTCTTCTTTATAGAGGTAGTAGCCTTTGCCTCCTTTCTACGTTTTGTACGATGGGATTTTTCAGGCTGAGGAGCAACTGGGGGCAATGGAATGGTGTCAGGCAGGTGAGTTTCCCCCGACGTGAATGGAGCTTCCCCTATGTTGGACTGATGGTGTATATGCTGCTGAGGATGGTGTATGTGTTTCACCCCATGAGCAACTTGGCATCCTGGTGGACATTGCGACATATTACTGTTGTTCATGGCGTTTTCCCGATACTGAAGGGTAGCAATAGCATTGTCGCGTTTTATTATGGCATTATTCCGTTCTGCTATTGCTTGATCTCGTTGTAGGATAGCCATATCTCGCTCTGCCAAGGCAACCTTTTTTTCAGAAAGAGCTAAATTTCTTTCTTGGACTGCAGCATCTCTTTCAGCCATAATGGCCATTATCTGTTTCATTGATGGCTGATGCTGCATGAACCACTGAAACAGAAGCATTTCAACAAGTTTTCAAATGCAAACTATTAGAATACCATGATATTAATTGGTTTGAGATCAAGAATTGACTGGGTTTAAGCTCTAATCCCAATCCTTAGAGCAATAATAAAAGAAACCAAAAACAGAAACATCACCACATATTTATAGTGGTACACTCTCAATGTGAGAGGAAAGTTATCGCTGGAGTTGTTTCGCTATAATGAGGAACAAGATTACAAGGTTTCCCTCACACTCTGTTATCTCAATGAAAAACAGCCCTCTCAAATTCTGTATGATGAGCAATATGCCCCCTCAAGTAAACACTTTAGTTAGGCTCCACACGGTTCTAACAAAAACTCAACAAGCAGAAACTCGATTATTGACAGTAACTTAATGTGCAGAGATTGATGACTTCAGCATACCTGACTCAAAGGTGGTTTATACCTTCCGTTTTCGCGATGTCCACTGTCATCCATCTGAGATCCACAGTAGAAACTACCGGCTAAGTTTCACCTTTCAACCCACTTTTACATGTAATTTCTGAAACCTCGAGCCTGTAACAAACTATTTAAATAAAATTTCTCAACTTCTTTTATTTTTTTATGATGATGGCTTTCGGGAACACCATGTTATTTTCCCAATAAAAGAAAATTTTAAAAAAATGCACCAGTACATCATAAGCAGGAAGATATGTACAAGGCGATCTTATAAAATTTAATGAATCTTCCTGCCAAACAATATAAATACATGAGAAAAATATCCAAACCAAAATAGTAGAACTTCAGAAATGTCCTGTCAACCTTTTACAGAAGCAGAAAATTAGCACACTATCCAAGTATTCCCCACTGAACCTTCATGATACTGCAGCCATGGAACACATCATTCTACTTGCACATCTATAAGCAAAGCAGCTTCAGGGAAAATATTCTGGACAAGAAAAGGAACATTTAGAATCAATATACAACAAAGACATAATTCACTTCATAACATCTAGTATAAGTGAAAAAAAAAAAAAAAGGCCAGGTGGACATGGCGAACCCTACATTGCCAAATTTCAATACTGAGATAGTAATTCGTTATTTTAGGGATAACATGCAGCCAGTTATAAAAAAAAATAAAAAATCTTTTGAGCAGCATCCTAGTGTGGACCCTTGAACTTGAATCTCATCCTCTTCGTATATCAATACAAGAAGATGAGACGAAATCATTAAAGAAAAAGTTATATATGCATACCATGTATTCTAAGCAGAATTTTCAAGTTAATGATGTGTCATTCACGTTTTTATTTTTGCTAAGAACAAGACCTGTGCAACCACAAACAGTTCTCTCAAGTTCAAATGCGAAATATTCAACTGCAACAGATTCAGTTTACTCTTCTTGACTTTCTTTCTTTCTTCCTTCTTCTTCCCCCTTTTGGTTTTCAAATGAACATTCAGCTTAACATGTAATTCTTCAACTTTTCAAGGAACAAAAAAGGTATCCCTAAGACTAGCAAGATGAAATCAAGAAATTATAATTAGCAGCTTTATAAAATACCCAGGTACAAACAAACTAGATTCAAGAAACTCTATTTCGTCTAAGTACAAAAAATAACAACAAATTCAAAGAACGCAATTACATGGATATGAAATCAACTTCAATAAGACGCATCATCAGCAAAACAGCTAAATCGAGCGTGCAGCTACAAATTCGACTCCAGTAAAAAAAAAAATCGGAGATAAAATGCGACCCACCTCATCAAAATCCTCAAATTAATTAAATCACTCATTCAAGCTCCGAATCAAGTCAACCAAACCAAAATTCAGCAGAAAAATCCAGAGAAATTGATAAAAAGCAGCAAAAGTATAAAAAATCACTAGATAAACGGTAATGATGCTAAGAGTTAAATGAGAAAAAGCAGAGCTCACTTCGAAGTACTTTAGAGACGGATAATACAGTCGAAACCCTAAATTGCGGAGGATGAAAGGAAATGAAATATCCGTGAGACTGTGACGGAAGAATAGTTGTTGATAGGGCACTAAAGAACACTACACACACTTTAATCTTTATTAACACATTTTTTTTTTAATTTCCTTTCTATCAATATTTTTCATTGTAGAATGCATGTCTGCTTGTACTTTTACTACTTTAACAAACATGATTTTCAACTTACTTTCATACTTTCTAAAATAAGATGGAAGTTAAAAATACTTTCTAAGAAATTAACTATTAAGCACATTCAGGCCATAGTCTCCTTTTTTATTTGATTTATTTTGCTAAAATTCTACTTATAAAAAAAAAAGAGTAATTCATAAGTGAGTAATATTCGTAGGTTATATGAAAATATATCGTTAAAATAAATATTTGAATTTAAAAAGTAGAATTTTAGGTAGGGTTGGACAAAACTCCCGAATCGAACCGAACCCGAACCCAAACCGAATCGAATCGAGCGATTCTTCATAAGTTAAATGTCCGAACGGACATCTGAATCGAGAATCGATGGGTTTGGGTCGATTCTCAATTCTAGACCAAGAACCGAAGAATCGAATAAGAACCGAATCTAAATAATTTTTTATATTGAATTAATTAAATTATTTTATTTTTTCCAAACAAATTAGCAAATTAATTAAACAAACCAGCCAAGACTTAAAAATATTTTATTTTTATAACTTTTAGCTGAACAATTTTTAGTTTATTTGTGTTTTTTAGTTGTACTTTTTTAATTATGCTTGTAGAATTTCTTGCTATGACAAGTTAAGCAATTATTAAATCAAATAATTGGTAAGTATTTACCAATACCTAAAAATATTTTATTTTTATAACTTTTAATTTATATTTCATTTCTTTATGCATGCTGCTCGAAGAAAAGAAATTATTGATACGGATCACTGATATTTTAATATTAATATCTACTTTTTGGTATTTGTATACATTGAATTATTCTTACTGGACAGCTTGTTATTTATATATTTTTAAATTGTGCTACTTTAATTTGTAAAAGTTACGAATGAACATGTCATTAGTTGTATTTATTATATTTGGACCCGACGATTCCATTTATTAAATACTCGAAAATTTTGGATCGATTCGATTCTGAAGAGAACCGAACCGACCCATGTCCAGTCCTAATTTTAGAAGAAGATAATGAAACCCAAAACGAAGGCTTATAACAGGTTTTATAAATTGACAGCAACAAGACTTGATGTTAATTTTTTGCCCACATTGATACTAATAACAATCAGTTTAAAAGAAAGTTGGGACAAGGAAGAAAATCTTATGTGTGTATTATGTATTTTCTCCGATGAAGTTCCGATGATTTCGTCGAGGGTAAAGAAAGATTTGAGGCGGTGAGAGAGAATGTGTCGTGAGGTTTTGTTTAATGAATTTAAAGCAGGCGAGAGGAACTTCCATTCATAAATAGTAAGTTGAACATGACGATGAGACAATATCCCACTCTCCACTAACATCAACATTCTATTTCATATGGTCAACTACACTAGATGCAATTCTTCATCAATAGGCCATGGACCCACACCTATCAATCGAGCATTTGATCATGACATAATAGTATTCTATCAAAGGTCATGACCAAGCCTACGAGTGATTGACAGTCTGCGTGTCTCTATGATATTAAAGCAAATCGATTGATATCCTCCACATCTGATACCACAATGAACCTTCATCTAAAAATTCTAATTGTTAGAGATGAAATATTTTATGGTACATTGGAAAAGGAAAGAAACATTTGTTTAAACTCCTATCAAGAGCAATCTTTATCATATTTGTAAAAATGCAAAATATTTATAAATTTCGGTAGAATATTTGATTTTTGAGATTTTTATCCCAAATTTGGAGGAGATCACGATAAGCGCACAAGGTATCGTTGAACGTTTGTCTTTCAAGAATCAACGAAAGGATTTTTAAAAACTGAGTACTGAGTTTCCACACTGGCGAACTCGATTTATACTTGAACATTACCATCAAAACTTTGATAGAAAGACAGAAATTTGGGAAATATATTTGAAGGTTGAGAAGGATTTTCGTGCATCTCGAATAGAGGAAAAACTAACTACTGAACTACATAATAGGCTATAATGGGTGACTTAATAGATTGTCCGTTACATGTATTACGGCCATTAATACTACCATTAATCACAATATTAAACCTCTTTATTAACAAACATATAAGATTCAGGAGTTAATAGAAGTTGGAAAGTTCGAGGAAAAAAACAACAATATATATAAAGAATATAAGCAAAAGATGGACCCTTCTAAGGGGCCAACTTCATATATGCAAATTGTGCTCGTACACGAGTTCAATGGTCCAAAGTAATTCGATCTGTGATTTACACCTCTCTGCATGCACATGGAGAGGGTATCTATGTTACATATGATTACGCCTTTCAAAAGTGTGACCATATATAAACAAACTAGTCAATGCATTGTCCATTTTTCTATTTATGACAAATTAGAATAGTTTTTTCTCTAATACATAAATCTCTTTCAATGAGTCCACTTTAAACTCCAAATTTTTATTTACCCGAGCATCAATTTTGGCATGCAAATTTATGATTTGAATGTTTTTATGAAGGAGAACACAAATTTACTTAGATCTTCTTAAGATAAGAAATTGGTCCCATCCAAAAATATGTCAAAACAACCCCATTTATCCCAACCATCCCAATACTCAAGAAAAATATTGGAAGAGCTTTTCTTGGTTCTATCTTAAAATGTTGATTATTTTTGCAAAGCTAAATAAAATCGGAACTAAAATGAAAAACTAGTGGTTGAAGGTATCCTCTCGTTATTAATTTGTATGGCTTGGCAACCATTTTTTATGTATCAACAAAATTATTCGACATCAAGGTAGTTCAATACTAGATTGCACAAATTGTCATCGAGGTTTGTGAAAATTTCAAGTTGGTCCTTAAAAATATTTTTCCGATCGAGTTTAGTCATAGAAGTTAGTTAACGATACAAACATGGTCACTGGAGTATTTTGTCTCGTTCAGTAACCGAAGTTAATTGACGTTACAAAAATATCACTCGATTAATGAAAGTATAGTGGATGTTATGCCCATTAAATGTCAAGGCTTAATAGACATTAATTCCTTGTCATTATTTTCATTCAACACTTGTTTTTGCCTTTCAATTTACTAGAACTCTAAATGAACTAAACCAATGATTACTGCCTTTACCGGAAGTGGCATTGAATGATCGAATTAAACAAAGTAATTACTTATATTGGATTAGACGTTACTTTTATTAAAGACAATTATTAGCACAAAACGTCCTCATTATTTGTCCTCATTGCGCAAATCGTTCCTATCGTTTTGAACTTAGGATTTGCACCATCATTTCAACATTTTCTCGAGGATATGGTCTTAAGTTATTAAAATTATTTTCCCTTGATTTTTCATTAAAGGTAACAACATGATAAATTATAAAATTCATACAAAAGATGATAATATTTTAAAGAAAAGTAATACGCGAAATATTATTTGTTATTTCAACTAAAAGGTACATTTGTCTATTCAGCTACTTATGATAACTTATTTGTATATATAGTGTCGATATAATCAATATTATCTATACGAGTATATGGATATAATTTGCCTTTGTCAAAGCTCAAAAGTCATTATTCCTCATTTATGGGGAGACGTGTACTGAATATATGTTTTTTGATCGAACTTTGATGCTTATATGTCTTATCTTTTGT
Organism: Fraxinus anomala; assembly: GCA_903798345.1. Taxonomy (NCBI): domain Eukaryota; kingdom Viridiplantae; phylum Streptophyta; class Magnoliopsida; order Lamiales; family Oleaceae; genus Fraxinus; species Fraxinus anomala. The sequence continues at coordinate 9,997 of CAIGRN010027600.1, forward strand.
AGGGTCCTCCACTTCAATAATTTTCCTGATCACACATGTTTGACCACTATGCCTCTTACAAAAGGCACATCTTGTTCTCCTTTACTTCCCTCAATCGTTCAATGTATGGATACGTTCTTAAGTTTTGTAAGTGCAGTGAGCCAAATGGTAGGAAGAGGATCGAGTTGTACCGGTCTAACGGCTTTTGGGATGGGAACCATCACTCTAGACCTACTTGCTACGGTAAATGAAGAAATCTATTTGTAAAAACAATAAAAAATTAATGGAAACTCAAGTGCACGTTTTTGAATAAATGGTGATGTAGACATTAAAAAAAATAAAATAAATAAAATAACAAATAATGGGTTGGGTCGATTTAAATAATTAGTCCAATTAATTCTACCAAATTAAAACATACTAAAGCTCATGAAATGTTAAAAGCCCAACACACTACTTCAAAATCCACAATTATTCAATTATAATTATCATAA
>CAIGRN010027618.1:0-13202 GCA_903798345.1 Fraxinus anomala
GCCTCATATTCATGAATAGAAACTTTTAGGATATTCATGAATTTGGTTTAATTTTCCAACAAAAGGGACCCCTACACCCACCACCCCTATTATCCACGTTCAATCCGAAATTCTGGTTTTACTGCTAGAGTTATGCTTACTGAAACAAATTACGACGTATGGTCTCAGATTTTGGAGATGCATATTGCTGGACGGGAGAAACTCGACTACATTATGGGAAAGGCATCTATCCCAGAACCTACTGATGCTAACTACAGCAAGTGGTATGCTGAAAATCAGAAGGTAAAGGGCTAGTTACTTACGTCTATGTCACCTGAAATTATGAAACGTTACCTCCGCTTGCGGACGATGCAGGAAATCTGGACTGCCCTCGCCAAAGCCTTTTATGATGGCTTGGATGAATCTCAAATTTTTGCCCTGAACCAGCGAGCCTTCTCTACGAAACAGGTTGGTCACCCTGTATCTACTTATTATGGTGAATTGATTGAAATCTTCTAAGAGTTGGACCACCGTGACAAAATTGTCATGAATGACCCGGATGATGTGGTTATGTATAAGAAATCTGTTGAACAGCTTCGTGTCCATATCTTCCTGAATGGATTGGATGCCAAGTTTGAGTCACTTCAGGCGAAATACTCCGCAAGGACCCCCTTGATCTTGAAGAAACTTATGTGTTTGCTGCGAGGCTACTCGTCGCCTGACCATTCTTGGTGATACTGTACCATCGGAACCCTCTGCCATGGTAGTTCGTGGGCCTAAACTGCATCAGACCAAGCATCGCAATTTTGGATCTCAAACTCGTAATACTGGATCCCAGGAGTGCCCCTGCACTCATTGTGGTGAAACTGGGCACACCAAGTCTCGCTACTATGAATTGATCGGCTATCCGGAGTGGTGGGATTCCACCAAAGTCCATCGTAGACAGAATTCTAAATCACATGCATCTACAGCCGTGGCTAAGCCTAATTCCCGTTTATTTGGTGATCCACTTAAACCTACCAAAGCAATTTCTTTGGCTGCCGCTGTAGGTAATATTGGTAAGGTTTTTAATGCCTCTACTACTAGTCATAATAATACATGGATAATTGATTCAGGTGCAACGGATCATATGACCTTTGACATTAGTGGCCTTCAATCTCTTAAATCTTCCACCCAACCTATCGCGACCACCGCTAATGGTGACTACACTCCTATGATTGGTGAAAGCTCCATCACTCTAACTCCCAATTTGAATTTAGAATTTGTTTTAGTTGTTCCCTCTCTTAATCATAACTTGTTTTCTGTTGCTCAAATAACTACTGTTTTAAATTGTATTGTGATTTTTGGCCTTAATCTCGTGTTTTCAAAGATATCTAGACTCAAAAGACAATTGGTTATGGTACTAGAAGGGGAAAGCTCTACTACTTGGATCTAATACCATAAAGCTCGAATCTAGTGGCCCAAGCTCACTCACCTAATGCATGTGACACACCTCAGAGTTCTGAAATTTGGCTCTGGCATAGGCGATTAGGTCATGCATCTTTTGGATATTTACACAAGTTATTTCCACAGCTATTTGTAAACTTGAATGTTTCGGATTTTAATTGTGATATTTGTGAGTTGGCTAAAAGCCATCGTGTTTCATTTCCACGAAGTATGAATAAAAGCCCAGCTCCTTTTATAGTCATTCGTTCTGATGTATAGGGTCCTGCTAATACCACTTCTCTAAGTGGTGCCCGTTGGTTTGTTTCGTTCATTGATGATCATACTCGCATGACTTGGATTTGCCTAACGAAAACAAAGAACGAAGTTAGCTCTTTATTTCGACAATTTTACCAGATGATAAATACACAATATCAGTCTCATATTTAGGTCCTATGTACCGACAATGGTGGCAAATTTGTTAATAATGATTTGAAACAGTTTTTGAATTCCAATGGTATTATCCATCAGAACACATGTCCCTATACCCCTCAGCAAAATGGAGTCGCGGAGCGCAAGAACTGTCATCTCCTAGAAGTTGTCTGTGCTTCCTTGTTTGGAGCCTACATGCTGTTTATCTCATTAATCGGGGTGTTATCATCCCTCTTCTAAAAAATTATATGTTACACTTGATGTTGTATTTCATGAAGAGGATATGTATTATTCTATCCTTACAGCTCCACTTCAGGGGAAGAATCGTAATGAATATAAGCGGTAGCGGTGAAAGTCCAACTGAGGCCACTTCTCTGGACACATTGGATATAAGCAGTAGTCGTGATACTCATGCAAATTTGGATCCACCTTCATCTCGATCTAGTTCTGCTGTACCTGTTAACCAATTGTCTTTTCAGGCTGATCCTCTCATCGAAACTTAGGTAATTTATGAATCCCCTCCTGCATTTTATCTTAAAATACTACCCGATAGAGCCACAAGAGATAAACCTAAGGTTAACTACGAACCTATCCTTAATTCCAAAGTTAAATATCCCATCAGTTACTCTGTGGCTTACCATAGGTTGTCAAAGGAAAATAAATCCTTCGTTAATCAATTATCTGTTGTATCTATTCCTAATAGTGTGCATGAGGCATTAGACAATCCCAAATCTAAGGAAGCAATGAATGACGAAATGAGGTCCCTCCAAAAGAACTCAACATGGGAAGCTGTCGACTTACCTGGCGGAAAGAAGCCAGTTGGATGTCGATGGGTCTTCACCATTAAACATAAAGCGGATGGCATAGTTGAACGGTTTAAAGCAAGACTGGTCGCCAATGGATATGTACAAACCTATGGGATTGACTCTATGGAGACATTTGCACCAGTAGCCAAGATCAACACCATCCATATCCTTCTTTCCCTTGCTGCAAATCTAGATTGGTTTCTATACCAATTTGAGTGAAAAATGCTTTTCTACATGGAGAACTACAAGAAAAAGTATATATAGAGTTGTCCCCTGGATGTAATATATAGACAAAAACTTGCAGACAAGTTCGTAAACTAAAAAAAGCCCTATATAGCTTGAAGCAGTCTTCTAGAGCATGGTTTGGAAGATTTACAATGGCTATGAAAGCTTTTGGATACAAACAAAGCAATTCAGATCATACTCTATTCTTGAAACATAGTAAAGGGAAGATCACTACTCTGATCATGTATGTTATGATATGATAGTAACAGGAAATGACTTAGAGGAAAAGAAGGCACTGCAAAGCTATCTCTCTCTTGAGTTCGAAATGAAAGATCTTGGTCAGCTGAAATATTTTCCTGGGATTGAAATGTCCAGATCAAAGAAAGGTATTTTTCTATTCCAATGAAAATACCTTAGATTTGTTGAAGGAAATAGACATGACAGCATGTAGTCCAGTTTGCACACCTATGGAAGAGAATTTGAAACTAGGAATACGTCCAAATCAAATTCCTACCAATAAGGAACGCTATCAGAGATTAGTTGGGAAGTTATTGTACCTTGCACATACGCGTCCTGACTTGGCTTACGCATTAAGTGTTGTCAGTCAGTTTATGCACTCTCCAAGTGAAGAGCATATGAATGCAGTCATTCATATATTGAGCTACTTGAAGTCATCTCTTGGGAAGGGTATCACATGTACCAAAGGAGATAACTTGGATATTGAAGGGTACACCAATGTAGACTGGCCGGGTCAATTGAAAAAAGACGCTCTACATCTGGGTATTTCACATTCGTAGGTGGAAACCTAGTTACTTGGGGTAGCAAGAAACAAAATGTAGTGGCGTTATCTAGTGCTGAGTCCGAATATAAAGGAATGGCAAAAGCAATATGTGAGTTACTGTGGATAAGAAATTTGATGCAGGATTTATGTATCGAGCAAATTCGTCATATGAAGTTATACTGTGATAACAAGGCAGTATGTGATATTGCTCACAATCCAGTCCAACATGATCGAACCAAACATGTTTGTAGATGATAGACACTTTATCAAAGAAAAACTAGATGCAAAGATTATTGAAGTGCCCCATGTCCGATCACAAGATCAACTTGCAGATGTGCTCACTAAAGCATTACCAAGCCATGCATTTAATAGTATTCTCGACATGTTGGGCATGTGTGATATCTAAGCAACAACTTGAGGGGGTGTTGAATATTGAAAAAATTATCTCCAAGCTTTGATTCTTTTTCCATTCTTAGATGTGATTGTTTTTCCATTCTTGGTTGTATATATTAATTTCCTAGTATAGGTTATTTTTCCTTGTGAAAAGATTTTGTACAATGGCTATATAATGCCAATCCTTCATATGTAAGAAATAACTCTTTCCTGTACATATCTTAGCCCTATTGTTTTTTTTTTTTTTTTTTTTGACTGAACTAACTTGTACCCAACGTTTTTATAAATTATTTTAACTTAATCACGTGTGCCAACTTATCCTATAATTCTATGGTCGAACTTTTTACTAATTTCTATACGATAATAATTGCTTATAACTTATATAATCACTCCATATATGAGATTTTCTAATCTAACCATCTTTTTTACTCCTTTTCTCGGAGAATTTTCAAATTGATGTCATGGTTGGACATTGTACTGCCTTTATGAACGTCGTGTCGAGATAAATTTTGGGGAAGATTCAACATGTTGGTGTACAAGTGGGACCACTAGAAGGCATGCTGGGCTTCAAGACGGTCGCCTACTTGCACAACATGCGAGTTTCGTGAATGCCTATCGTGGTGGCCACCCCAAGCTTGTGGATAAGCGCCCACAACATTAGCAACAGGTGCTTTGGTACCTTTTCGTGTGTTTCCCATTTTTTGGCATCTTTTCTTCTCAATTCAATTATATAACATCAGTGTTCTAAAAAGTTCATTTAGGCGGCACTTGAAGCTCGGACAAAAATGTCTCACTTAATGCTTAGACGCTTTTTTTTCCCCTATTCCTAAACGGTTAAATTTTTTCCTTCATCTCTTTCGTCTTCCCTGGACGTGTTTTATTTATTTTATTTTCCATTTTTAAAAGTCTTTTATTTGACTTTTAACTTATTAATTTTTTATTTTATTTTATTTTAAAAAAGAACTTTTCATTTTATTTTAATTTCAAAATTTTAAAAGATTTTATCTATACAAAAGTTAAAAATGACTTTATCTAAATAGTTAAAATAAGATTTAAAGTATTGTTTTATCTATATTATGTAATTATGATCTTGAAATTCATTATTCTGTTGCTAATTTCAAAATCATATATGAAGTTCTCGTAAATCTATTAAATATGAATTATCTAGTTGAAAATTGAAAGTATGAAAAATATTATAATTTTTTGCATTTTGAAAATTTGAAAATTGTATAATAGACTAATGGCAGGAATCATTAAGTAAGTATAGTATTTTATAATTTTAGATGTTTGATATATATTATTTTAATTATTAATTAATTTTCTAAAATAATTAAAAATTTAAAATAATATTAAAAGTAAGAAAAAGTTTTTTTACGTCTAAATCTTGCCTATGCTCATTTAAACTCATAAAGCTTGAAACCTTGCTTCAACGTCTAATCACATTTTACCCTTTTTAGAACATTGTATAACGTACAATACAGTAATTGCAACTCTAATGTAACATTATCATTCTTGGAAAGAGTTGTAAACAAATCTATATATAGATGAGATATTGATGAAATGTAGAAGATATTGATAGTATAGTCTTTCAATTAATTTCTTGTGTATTTCCTCCGAACTTCTTGCATTACAACTATTTTGTGTATTCTTTTCTTTTCAAAATCCTTTTTGAACTTCATAATTTGCCGGATATTAAGGTTCCGTTTGACCCCCATTTTTTTTTCTAATTTTCAACAAAAGTGGGCACTTCTTTGAATATCATGAAAACCGTGTGACACCATATCATACGCATTTGACTTCTTTCCATTGATAAATAGTGCACTATACACAGTATTCCTTTTTGGCCCTTAAATGGGGAGAATTCTAAGATAATGGGTTGATGATAATTATGTAATTTTAATGATCAAAACAGGGTATTTTTGGCATTCACTTCTAAACGGGCATTTTGCTTTTCCTGATCATTTGACAAATATGTGGACAGATTTCAAAATTTTAATTTATCATCATTGTAGTTAAATGTATTTTGGTCAAATATTCTCATTTTAATGAGAATCACTAAGTACAAACTTCAAATATAAACTTCATTATAATTTCATGTTTGTGTTGCTTCTTGTATGCACAATGCATGCAATATATTAATGATTTATTGTATTTTAAGGATTTTCATATTCTCGAGTGCATCACGATTTAGAGTGGACAAATCATTGTTGTAAAATAGATGTTTACACAAAGAGGAATAGAGAAGAAACAAAGAACAAATGATCAAGAACTTGCAAAGAAGAATCAAAGGCTTAAACACGTAATCATTGTCCTCAAACGATATTTACCCCATATTGGATTGAATTTTGATTTTTGAAGGAATCTTGACAAATGGTTTGCAGGGTTTATCAAGCCTTAAAAGGGATTAACATTTAAGCACTTAATATAATTCTTCAAAACTTGATAACACAAATGAATATGAATATGAAGGGAAAATGAATTTTGATACTTTTTTTGGAATGGGGGAATAATAACAAGTGTTTTTCTATTTTTTCAATCTTGTTTCATTGATCATAAACTACCTATATATGGCCATCACGCAAGACTATATGAAGTGGTGCAAAAAACACTTAAAAAGCCATAAAAAATTCAAACAAAACGAGCATCTAATGACTATATTGTTATTCTATGCAATCGAATAGAACAAACTTATGTGGTCGCATAGAACAATCAATAACAGGGCCTTTAAATCTTGCAAAGGCTTACGTGATCGCAAGTTTGCGGCTTGTTAGACCTCTGGTTCCATTTTTCATTCCACATTGTTTTATTGATTTTTGAACAATCATACAACAATAATATCTTAAGCAAAATGTAAACACGTGTCTTGAAGTTCGAGATTCTGAAATTCTAGCCACTTGGTCATTTAGATGTTGTTTCTATAATTTTTCAATTGTAATTTTGCTCTTGTTTGAGCCCCTTGTCTACTCATTCTCAAGCTGACACTGAAGTATGACAACCAATATCTTTTTTGCAGAGAATCAGCATCGTAAGGGAACAATACCCCTTTATGGCGTCATCTAAAATGATTAAAAATAGAGACTCTCGTGTACGCGTGGCATCAAGCTTTAACTGCACCAGCTGACAATTGGACAATGAGATGTTGGTTTTGAGGTCAATTTCCAAGGTGCCTTTTCAAGGGAGCCAAGGAAAAACACGGGACTAAACCCACCTTTATGCGACGTTTTATTTAAGAATCTTCTAGTATCCTTTTTGGTTTTCGATTTTTAGGTAATTTATTGAGAGCCCATACATTTAGCCTCCGGTCATTATTTTAAATAATAAATTTTTTGAAGAATATACTATTCAAAAGTGAAAAAAAAAAAATTAATTTTAGTTGCAAAATATTTTATTCTTTGTCGTACTTTGCAGATCACTGTTTGACTATCATTTCCCGTTCTTTTCAAGATCATCAAAGTTTTTTTTAAACTGGGTTTCCTGCAAATAAAAGATTTACCATTGATAAAGATTAGTTTTTTTTTTTTTTTTTCAATCAATGGCTGAGTGTCCTACACCAATACAAGTAGAGGAATCAAGGAGCCCACAAGACCAGGCCCCTCTTCTTGAAAATCGTCAAGAAAATCAAGAAAATGATCATGAAACCCGTTTGGATAAAACCCTTTTACAGTTAGATTCATTTCTCACATTTTTAGGATTTAATCAAACCACAGTGCTGAGTTTTGTGCTTTCTTGGGGTTTTCTTTTGCTGATTGGAATTTCGCTCCCTGTTGTGATTCTTGAGCTTTCCAACTGTCCAGGTTGTGAGAAGGGTCAGATCAAGACTTTTGAAATTGATATTGTGATTTCTCAGGCTTGTTTAGCAGCTGCATCTCTGGTTTGCGTTTCACATAATTTAAGAAAGTATGGTATTAGGAAATTTCTGTTTGTTGATCGATATAGTGGACATGTGGAGAGATTCAGTGACCAGTATATTCAGAAGATTTCAGTGAGTTCTGCTTCAATTAACTGTGATTTTCTATATGGCGTGTTTGTGTGTGATCGTTGTGATTATTGACATGTTTGGTACAAGACATTAGACAAGTATACTGTATTATGATTATTTTAACTTTTTTCTTTCTTTCTTTAGGGTGTGTTTGAGCGACGTTATTTTGGAAGTATGTATTATGGAATATTAGATTGACGAAGAATTTATGATTAAAAAAGAAGAAAAAGTTATTGATGTGATGAAAAATATCATTTTATTGAGAATGTGCGGATGAAAATGAGTAGAAGAATGAAAATGAAAAAATTTTAATGTGTGCCAAACAGGGGCTTAATATTGTCCAATCTGCATTACGAAACATCCCCTATGTGTTTACTTTAGTCTAATAATTTGCGTGTTTGACCGATGTGATTTTATGAATTTGTGCTAACTGCTTATGCGTATGTCTTGTTTCTTTGGACTACATAAGGTAGATGATTATGAGTAAATATTTTGAGTTGAGTTTGTTTGCCAAGTCTTTGGTTCCTTGGTTGATGCTAAGAAAATTCGCACAATTGATTACCGTCTGAACTTTGAACTGCTTTTTATTTCTATGTTAAGTACGAGTTTTGTATAATATGACCTATTTTTAGCTTTATGCAGCACATGAAGCTCAATGTTTCCCTTTCAGTTTTTGTTTCATGATCTTGAAATGATTGACTGAAATTGATAGCCAAAGACAGATGTGACTGGCTGACCAAGTGATTGATTCATATCATGCTGCAATATTTCTAACAGCAACGGAAATGTGTGATTTCCTTTGTTTTTTATTCTTGTCAGTACCAACTTCACAGGAACTTAAAGAAGTTTGATGGGAATTTTGTTTCGCAGCATTCTATGCACTTGCTAGTGTTATGGGTACTGCCTTGTTTCATTCTGAAGACTGCACGTGAGGTCATACGCATTTTATACGTTCGTCATGAGTCATGGTGGCACTCTGTTGCTATCTTATTCGCCCTTATCTTTTCATGGACTTGTGTGACGACAATCTTTCTTTCGGCGTGCATTTTGTTCCATGTGGTTTGCAGCTTGCAAATAATACATTTTGAGGAATATGGGAAGCTTTTGGAAAGAGAACATGATTGTTTGGTATTATTACAAGAGCATGCTCGTCTACGCTTCTATCTCTCCAAAATAAGCCACCGATTTAGAATTTATCTTCTTCTACTTTTCTTGATCGTCACTATAAGCCAGTTTGTGACTTTATTCCAAACTACTGAATATAATGGGATGGTTACTTTCATAAATGGTGGTGATTTTGCGGTAAGCTCTAACCTTCACGGTACATTTCTTTTCTGCTGAACATCTTTAAGTGAATTTTGGTTTCTAATTTCCAATTTCGATAGGAGTAATTGTGTTGTCATCACAAAAGCCTTTTTGGCTAAAGATAAATATGCTTTTACAGAGTCAAATTTTGAACTTAAAATTACTTGTACATTTTTCTCTAAGCTTAGTAGGTTTGGCTAAGCTAAAAAGTTATGTTAAGTGCTTAGACTTTTTATTGACTTGGCCAAACATGTCCTCTTTGTAGGAAACTTTCATTTATGTTCTATAACCTGGGTAACTAAGGTTAGTTTTTCTCCCTTTTTGGATCTATTTCCTGGTTTCAGGTCTCCTCAATTGTTCAAGTAGTGGGAATAATCCTCTGCTTGAATGCTGCTGCAAAAATATCCCACAGAGCCCAAGCTGTTGGTGCAATTGCAAGTAGATGGCATGCTTTGATAACTTGTAGTTCTACTGACTCATCTCAGTTGAGAACTTCGAATAGCATGGGAAATCTAGGTGCTGCTAATATATCAGGCTCGTTATGTATGAACTACTCGGAAAGTGATTTGGATTCACTGGATTTCATTGTTGGGCCAACAAATACACAATTGGCATCTTATATGTCCTCGTACCACAAGAGACTAGCTCTAGGTATGCAAGTTAACTACTGCTGTTTTGTACAGAATTAGATGCTAAGCTTAAAAAAATGTTTCCAAATATGTCTGGATAAGTTAATTATTTTGGAAGTAACTCTTTTCTTAATGTAATAAGTGACTCACTCATTTCCTGTTTTGATGAATCAACTTTAAACCTTTTAAGCTTACACTAACATGTTCAATTCAACAATGCATTTTTGGTGAAAAGAGCTCTATGTTACTCCAATCTTGAAATGTCAAATGATTTCTCCTTGCTGATCCTGACGGCTAACATGTAGGCTTGGCATCAAAAGCAAAAGAATTTGTATTTCTGTAATTAACTTACCTTTTTTACACGTTAGGTTACCATGTTTGGCCCTGCTTGTCTCTGACTCTTTTCTTCTCTTTTTGTAACATCTGTATTGATACGAAAATCTATTCTAAACACTTCCCTGTTACTAGTGAAAATGGTATAAATCATACACTTCATTTCTGGTTTTTAACATTGAGAGTTTGTTGTAAGTTTAATGTGCAGCATTTCTCATCATAGCTCAGTATGATTTCCTTTATCTGCCATATAATTTTGATTCCACAATATATTAGAAGGATAAAGGATTTGAAGAAGGGAAGGAATTCACCATGTTTGCATCAATTGTATGTTGATATTCTACTAGGTATAAATTCGTAGAGGCGTACACATTTACAATAGCCAACATGCATATTTTTCTACTTCAAATAAGATTCCCCTTTCTTGATATGAGTAAGCGAGGAATTCCTCCAGCGAGGAATTGATAGAGCTTGCCATTTTCGAAAGAAATGGTTTCTTCTTCTGGAAGATTTACTTACATGTCATTGTTAGAAAATAAAAGATTTGTTCCTTTGCCTCATTTTGGAAAGAGTTTTAGGAAACAAGATCGTGAATAACACCCAAAAAATAGAGAAAACAAAGCGTACCAATAATAGAGTTATGACTAGAGGGACAGATTCGATTCTATTTGACATCTTATACCAGGTTCTCTCTCTATTCTCTTACAATGTTAGTTTTCTGGCAGATTAGACAATATTACATTTGCATTATATTTTCGTATACGAATGAACCTGATACAAATTAATTTCTTGAACTCGTTGGTCCGTTAAGTCATACCCTTTTTGGCTCTTCTGATGTTCCCATTCTGCGAACATTTTACATGTTTGATCATTTTTACACTGTCTATGCAGTGATGTATTTGCAGTCGAATCCCGGGGGGATTACTATCTTTGGGTGGACAGTTGATCGAGGTCTAATAAACACGATATTCTTCATTGAACTGTCGCTTGTTACCTTTGTTCTGGGCAAGACCATAATTGATCCGTCCTGAGCAATTCATGATTATAGAGTTGGCATTCTTTTTATGAATCAACATGGGTTATTTATCTGTATTGGAAGTTGCAATTATTGTTGCAATCAGGTTCAACCAGCTGATCCTCAACACACAAGGACTCGAGTCTTGACCCTCCTTGCTTCCTGCATCTAGAGCAATAAGTATGTGCCCCGGACCTGCCGATGACTTGTGTTATTCTCTTCTCGTCTATTTTTTCTCATTTTGCTTTCCTCCTCCAATGCCAAATGAGGAGAGAATAGTCGAGGAAGGGGCCACGATGAGGTAAGAAAGGAAAAAAGATCGATATATAAAGGCAATCAAAGTGAAGTTCATTAGGATACTTCTAAAGGCCACCCAATACATGCTTTTTCTCTGTACATTGTAAGGAGAAGTGAAAAAATAATGATTAATCGTTGTGTATAAAAGACTGATGAAAGGATATGGAAGGTGGGCAGTATTTTCTATGAAGTTTTCATTGAATAAGGGGTTGTTAGACAGAACTTTTACTTCTAGAGTTAAAAGTTCTTCTGCATTTCTATAAAAATATCTAAATAAATTAAAAAGCAATTTTTTGTTTCAAAATAACTTTTGACTTTTCAAAAGTCTTACTAAACGAGTCCTAACAACTATCGAAGTTGTGAGTGAAGTTAAAGCTGACTTCCATCTTTCTATGCAAATGTTTTTTCCCCCAAGATTAATTGTGTTGTGACTTAGTTTATGCAAAGAAATTATGCATCAAACAGTGCATAATCATTTGGAAAATTTATGGCAGCTTCTATCAAAGGTGACATTTACTTTTTTTATTTGGTTTTATTGGTGCCTAATGGAACATGTTAGAAGACAAGATATACTATAAAACTTCCATAACAAAAGTGGATGTATGATAAATTAATAACTTCGTTTAAAAGTAAAATTTCTTAGTCTCTCTATTCAAGCCAATGTACTGAATTAATCATTTCGTTAAATTTATGAGATAACAACTTTATTTAAAAAAAATTGGCTCAATGGAAATGTAAAAAAATATTTGTTAAAAAAAGTAAAACTTTATAATACATAATAAGAAATTTCTTGACATTTTCTATAATTTTAATTCAATTTTTCTGTAAGTACGCGTCTAAAGTTGCTAGTTTTTTCTTTGTATTCAGCAACTCGAGTACTCACCTCATCCCTATTTTTTGTAGTACCATGTATACTTGTTTCATTTTGTAGAAGTAATTATTAGAATAACCCTTCATGTACATAAGCATTGTTCAGAGGGAATTTACATGTCCGTCACAAAGGGTGGAGCTCACTCTTTTTTCTTCCTTTTTTTTTTTAAATACGTATGGGCCCCCCTCTTTTGTGAGGGGCCTGTAAAGCCTATGTGAGTAATGCTTTTGTACATGAAGCATTACTCTAATTATTATATATCAGTTGAAATGCTTCTTTATCAAAAATATTAAAAACACAATTTTCATCTAAATCATGATCATAATTTTAAAGGCATTTTATTTCCTCATTGAATAATCTTTTCATCTATAGGCTATGATCTAGAACAATCTTATTATAAAAAGAATACAAGTTAGTCATTTTATAGTAAGATTAAGGATTTTTTTTTTTTTTTTTTTGTTAATTTCCTTATATTGTTAAGACGAGGGTACTAATTTGCCCACAGAAGTAAAAGCTTGTACACTTTTCCAATCAATAATAATAATACTACTACTTCAAAAACTTCCAAATTTTCTCAAAGTTTCTTGTTGTTTTAAGAAATCAATTCCGTTTCTGCACCAAAATTAATATCAAAGCAAAGATTTTTACTTGGCATGATGTCCAAGGACGTAAGAGTGGAGGACAAATCAATGGAGGTTAGACTACATCGAAAAAAACCTTCCATGGTTGTGTTCG
>CAIGRN010027636.1:0-11025 GCA_903798345.1 Fraxinus anomala
TTTGAGTTTTAACGAGAGATGGATTTGGAGTCTTGGACCATCTGTTGTGGGTATTGGTTTGGGGGTAAATGGTAACGATGTACTATATAGACGAAATTACATAAATTCAGGTATTTAAAGATAACATTTTAAAAATCAGGTCTAAAATTCATTTATTCAAAAATCAGGTATTATAGAAAAACTCTAATTAATAACCCTAATTTATCAATCTTCTACTCCATCCCCCCTCTCTCTCTCTCGCTCGCTCTCTCTCTCGTCTCCTCTCCCCTCCCATCTCTCTTGTGCCTCCTCTCCCCTCTCCTCCTATTTCTCTATAAATGGAGTGAAGCTGCAATGAAGAAGTGACGTTGTGGTGTCGCCACCACGGAAACAGCACCGTGATGCTGCTGTAATGGAAGGAGATCGGAGCTTCTTCACGTGGAGGCACAGCAGCTGGGCTTTACGGCGGTAGCAACGGAGCTCGAATCACCGCGAGTTACAGCGATAGCGTGACGCGATGAAGTTTCAACCACGGAGGCACAGCAGCTGGGCTTTGCAACGGTAGCGATGGAGCTTGAATCGCCGCGAGTTGTGGCGATAACGTGATGCGATAGAAGTTTCAACCACCCTCAATCCATTTTCGTGGCCAGAACGAGCTCGAATCGCTGCGAGTTGCAGCGATATTTGGTGGTGTCTCTCCGTTGGTGTGATCTGTTGGCGGTGTATTTAGTGGTGTCTCTCCGTTGGTGCGATTTGGTGGCGTTGGTGGTGGTGTGATGTGGTGGTGATGTCTGTGGTGGTGTTGGCATCGACGGGGGTGGAGGTGGTGGCGGGTTTGTAGTGGGTGGTGGTGATGTCTATATTGTTGAGGGGACAGGGATGGTGGTGGATTTGATTGTGGATTTGAGATTGTCTTTTGTTGGATCTGGTGGTGACAGTTTTGTTGGTGGTGATGTTGTAGTGGCGCTGGCGCTGGCGCTTATGAGGTTGGAGATGGATCTGGTAGCGACAACGGGGAGGTAGTTGATGGTGGCCAAAGATCTGGTGGTGATGATTTTTGTGGGCGGGTCAGTATCTATTGGTGGGGGCTTTGTTGGCGGTGGTGTTATGACGGTGGCGACGACGGGATATTGTTTGTGACCAACTATTTTGGTTGATTTATGACCAAGTATTGGTAGTGGATTGAGATCGGGAGTGGGGTATTTTGGTGTATGTGACCAACAATTTGGTTATTGTAACTAACTATTAAGATGTGACCTTAAAATTCGATAATTTGTGACTTCAAAAGTAATTTGTGACCAACAAATTTGAAAATGTGTGACCGATTCTTGATTTGTGAACAATGAAATAAATTGTTACATATAAAATTTTTGAATTGTGACCTCGAAATAATTTGTGACTAATTAATTTGATAATATGTGACCAGTAGATAAATTGTGACTCGAAAGTATGCATCTATGACTATGAATTGTCAAATTTTGATTTTAACATATTTAATTAAAAATATATTTAATTAATTAACTAAATACCTGATTTTTTTCATTTTTAAAATTTAATACCTGAATTTTGCAATTGTAAAAGTTAATGCCTGATTTGTGAACTCTTCCCTAATATATATGATTTGGGCTATTTTTCTTAAAGGCCCATGTCAATTGTGATAAGCCCAAATAAGCCAAAAAGAAACAAAAAATAAATAAAAAAAATAAAGCCCAGCATTTCATCTTCCTCGGCTTATTTCCCTCTTCCGACTACAACTGCAACACCTGATGGTAGTAGCGATTTCGATGGAGCCAGCACACGCAGCCATCCTCTCGCCAGGTGTTGGCTCCACCACTGTAGCCACCCTTGCAATGTATTTCCCTCGAGGTGCATGTTTAGCATGTTGACCTACTGTACAATTAGGGATGGACCCAACATCGAAATTCAGTCTGGGCGGACGTTGACCGGTCAACGTCGACAATCACAACTCAATCACCCTAAACCTTAAATTAAAATTCGTAATTCAAAATTTCAAACAATAGTGCAAGTGTGCAACACATAAATCAGCAATACTTTAATTCAAGCATGAAGCAACACATACATTAATAGATCAACAACAAGAAAATCAACGTGACAATGTTTACTTTAAAATACTCAAACCTGAAATGAAAACATTAGGCTTTAAAGCCCTCAAATTCAACTCACTAAAGGGGTAAACAATCCAAGAGTAAGAGCAAACAAGAAAATATAAATGTCATAACCATTTGGTACTCAATAATAACTATATAAAACTAATCCCCCACAGGTACAAAAACATATTCAATAGAAGAACCAAGTATACCTAGCTATCAATCAGCAAAGAAGTCACACAAACATGATTTTTTTGCATTTCATTGCACTTAAATTTCATGATTTAACATCGAATATGAAAGGATCAAAATAATTCATAAAAACTTAAAAAATGACAGCCTACTCAATTAAAAACAACTTACAGTTTCACCAAATCTCGCGAGTGTGCATGCATGACCAAGGGTTGAGTGACTGAGTCTGCTGCCAAAGACGGAGTGACGGACGATTGTGGTTGGACTGGTGGTGGTGGACGAATGGCGATTCACCCACCAACAGGCAGCATCGACGGGTGAGAAGTCGAGAGAGTGGAGAAGGTGAAAATTGGGAATTTGGGGATTGATTTCGATTGAAGGGATAATGGGATTTAGGTTGAGCCTATATATTATATAATTAAGGCTTGGGGCTAGAACAAATGGCCAAATCTTATTACAAAATTAAAAAAAAAAAAGAAGAAGAAGAACGTCACTTGGGGGTTGAAGAAGACGAACCAGGTAGGGGTAGCAGCCGGCAAAGTACTCTCAATCCCAACTGCTACAACCAACAACAGAAACCTGCAAGGGCCCAAAGAGAGGAATAAACATTAATCCTTTATATAGTTGGAGTATTTAGTCTACATGGTACAAGAATGAATTTCAATGTACTTCTATAGTAAAAAAAATTAGTGGAGAGCAAAAGCGTACAATTGGATTAGGGATCACATTTTAATGAGCATATTCTCGATCAATCTATTAATCAAATTATATTGTCTAAATACTTAAACTACTAGAGAATACATTGTAATTTCTGTGTGAAGTCAAGCGTACTAAAATTGAGGAAAGTCAAAAGTGTAGAATGGTATGCAATAAGAACATGTCTGCATACCATCTTAAAATTTTCAACTGAAAGTAGGCGTGATAGATAATAAAGAATTTATTCACTCCCTTTTAAGAAGTTTTTGAAGGCTCTGCATCAAGAATTAAATGATTGTAATTGCTTAACTGTTCACATAATACATAAATGATAAATTTAAAGTCAAAGGTTGCTGGGTAGATTTCCGATTCAGAAAACTACTGAGTTTTACATGACCCATAAAAATATAAAAAGGCTAAATATCTTCCTTCAACATTAGTTTTAGTTTTACATGAATAAAATTACATTAATGTAGCATTCTGATAGGTAGACAACAATTGTAAATATCCCTCCAAGTTGTTTTATCTGCATGGCATACTCCCTCAAATCTACACTACTGAATAGCGTATTTAAAATTGAAACAGTATGATGATAATAATTTTCTGCACTGAGAGAATCCATACTTCCCTAGCCTGTCTTGTCTGGTTAATGATATTTTGTATTTTTCCATGAAATCTCTGGCTGTAATCCCATGTGTCACGCAGTGAGAATGCTTATCTCCCCATTCGGCACGGCAAGCACGTTAACAACTAGGCATGAGGCCTATTTTACCAAAAAGTGCACTAATGATGTGATCATATGCAGGTATTCTCCCTAACATCCTACTCATAGCGTGCGTGTGTGCCAGTTGTTCGAGCTTGCCGGCCTCAGAATGAGGGGAGGGCGGCCTTGAGGCATAATACCTCGGGAGCCAAACCTGCGATCCATAAAACCATGTGTGGTTCTGCAACCAGCTTGGACCTGCTACAACGAGCACAAAAAACTATTTGTAAAAATGGAGAGAAATAACACCACCTTAAATCTTGCGCCAGCAAGCAAATGGATTCAGATTTTTATTTTTATTTTTAAATACAGAGACAAGCATCATGAAATTAATCACTTCATTATGTTGGCTTGAGTTGACTCCATTACTGATCTATACTCTCTCTTTACTTCATAAACTTTTACGCTCTTTTCATATCTAAAGTTTTTTTTTTTCTCATTCCGTCATTTTGCAAAGCATAGTGTAAGCCTCAGATATCAAGTTTCTCATTCCTCAGCAGTTAACAAGAAGTGGTTCCGTTTTATCCAAAATGTGTATCTTCTTTCCCTAATGCATATTGAATTGGCAGGGTAATTAATTTCTTAAAGACCTTGGAGCCAAGTTTGTATTTCCAAGATTCGGCAGAGTTTGTTTCACAAACATTTGGAATGAACAATTATCATGTCTTACACACTAGTGTTTCTACTTCAATCAGTTACCATACCAGTAAGTCCAAGGTCAAGATACCAAATGAAACATCTCAATCCTTATCCTACAATGAGCAGATTCTAATCAGTTACATTTATTTGTTCTCTAAGGATAGGCTTATCTAGATCCACATTTCTGCACCATCTCTTCTTCAAGAAGTGAATACTTACAAAGAGAACTTCTACTTCCCAGCTCCAGTGTCTTGTCCACAATAAAATGACCCTAATACGCTAAAAAAAATCTATTTGCCAATATCTTTTGCATAGTCATACTACTATAGCGTGTTTACAATATTTTCTTGCTATTCTAATTATTCTAGTAAAAAAAGTAGAGTCCAATGCAAGATCTGCTTGGAAGGTTGAGAGAGATGTAAAACCAAAGAGACGTATGACTCCAGAGAAGATATGGTCCATAGTTTTGGATCTCATCTTTTTCCAGTCATTCTATTATATGTGTTAAGATTGATACAACTTGTTGTGACACCAATCACCGGATTGAGATGTTGAAGTTATATGACAAAATATGAAATATTAAATCAAGAATAAAAGAATAAAAGAAAACAAGAATATGACAGAGGAATTAAGAGATTTTATTAATTCAAGAATAATAGAGAAGAGATAAAATTACAATGGATCCTATAATTCTAGTAATCTATTTTCTCACACTTATAAAATTGTATAGAAAAGCCTAATATTTATTGGGAACATGCAGGGGTTGTTCAAACCCTCTTAGTAGAGTTGTTGATGAAGTAAGATAGTGATGTCCAAACCCTCCTAATAGAATTGTTGATAAAGTAGAATACCAAAAATTGAGTTCAAAACAAATTCTAACTCTCAATGAGCTTCCAAAATTGAATTTCAACTTGATATATGACTCCAATAGCATTCCAAACTGAATTGTTCTTGATGTGCACTTCAATTAGAATTCTTTAATTATTTCAACAAGAAATTCGGGTCACACCTAAATTCTAATAATCTCCACCTTGACACGAATTCCACCAAGGAATGAACTAGCTTATTAAACAATAACCAAAGAATTAATTTCTCCAACAAAACACAAATATTCCACCTCTTCCAATGAATCTAAGCACTACTCTGCAGAATTACCTCAGATTCCCCAAAAAATATAATGATTTTAAAATTCACCAAATTGAGCTGTAATATACCCAAAAATATAATCAAACCCAAATGTTTTTAAAGAAGGCTCATTGCTAGATTGTACAACTTCTACTCCACTTAAAGCATGCTTAACAAAATCAGCATCCACATACCTTTTACCACTGGATCTTTCCCTAGCAATTGAATACAATGGTACTGCAGGTGATGATGGCAAAGCGACATTATCCATATCTCCTGAACTCCACTGAGTAGTATTCTTCGAATCCGACCATTTATGAGCTCCTAAAGCTATTGTACCAAACTAAATGTCTACCACGGTACTAAACCTATGCCGATTGACTATTCTAGATTCTACACGACCCTGCAAGATGTATAATTGAGACATTTTTCGTTCCTCCAATACAACTTGGGCACCCTTACAAACCTTCAAAACTCCACCCCCACTAAAGAACTCATAATGTTTTGAATCAAGGATAGACAACGAGATGAGATACTTCTTCAAATCTGAAGCATGTCGAACCTGGTCAAGTGTTCTAATTGTTCCATCCAAAAACTTTAATCTGACTGTACCAATTCTAACAACCTGACAAGATGCATTGTTTCCCATAATCATGACACCTTCGAAAATAGTTTCATATGTTGCAAACAAGTCCTTATTATGACACACATGAAACACACACGCTGAATCAAGAATCCAATCTTCTTTCGATTTAGACTCAATGTCAGAAATAGCTAAGAGATCTCCATCAATGTTCTCTACGAGGTCTGCTTTGCCTGAAGTATTTGATTGCTTCCCATATTGACTTCCAGCCATCCTTTCTTTATTCTGCAATTTGTAGCAATCCTTCTTCAAGTGCCCCTTCTTCTTGCAGTAATTACAAATCTGATTACTGAACTTAGACTTCGATCTGCCCTTTCCAGAACTACCATGAGCAACCAAGCCTTCTACATCTCTGGTCTCATAAACCAAATGCTTCATCTTCTATTTTGAATATAAAGAATCATACACCTGCTCTATGGTGAGAGTATCACGACTATACAAGATCGTGTCTCTAAATGAAGAAAATGAAGCAGACAACGAACACAATAGGATCAAGACCAAATCTTTTTCATTATACTATACTTCTAAAATTTCCATATCAGCGACAATCTCTTTAAATACAGCCAGGTGATCTTTCAATGATCCTCCTTCTGCCATTCGATGAGAGTATAAACGTTGTTTGAAGTTCAATTTTCTTGTCAAACTTTTAGTCATACACAATTGCTCCAACTTTAACCATAAAGCAACTGCAGAATTTTTCTTCAAAACGTCCTAAGAATAGTATTTGATAGATGAAGATGTATGTGAGAAATCGCCTTTTTATCTTTCCACAATTTCTCCTCTACAGTCAAAGTTGTGGGCGTCTTCTCAATTTCCAGCAACGCATCATCCAAATCATATTGTACGAGTACTGCACGCATCTTAATCTGCCATAGCGAAAATCTAGTATTCCGATCCAAAAGCAGAATGTTATAGTTCATGGTAGCTATCACGAACAAAACTTCGAACAAACTAACTCTTGCATTGTGCAGAACTCCTGAACCTAGACTCTGATACCACTTGTTAGGATTGATACCATTTGTTGTGACACAAATCATCGGATTGAGATGTTAAAGTTATATGGTAAAATATGAAGTATTAGATTAAGAACAAAAGAAAAAAAGAAAACAAGAATATGACAAAAGAATTAAGAGATTTTATTGACTCAAGAATAATGGAGAAGAGAGAAAATTACAATGAAATCTATAATTCTAGTAATCTATTTTCAACTTATCAAATTGTATAGAAGAGCCTAATATTTATAAAGAACATGCAGGTGATGTCCAAACCCTCATAGTAGAGTTTTTGATGAAGTAGGATACCAAAAATTGAGTCCAAAACAAATTCCAACTCCCAATGAGCTTTCAAAATAGAACTTCAACTTGATATAGGACTCCAATAGCATTCCAAACTGAATTCTTCTTGATGTGCACTTCAATTAGAATTCTTTAATTACTTCAACAAGGAATTCGTGTCACACCCAAATTCTAACAATATGTAAGTCGTGAAACTCAATAGCTCATCTTAAACAAAACAACAAGTACTTCCCTAATAACCATGACAAGTGAACCTTACAAATGTATCCATAATCAATGCATTATGTCGCCGTTGTTTGAATAAAAAATGTACCAAAGAAATTGTGTGGAGTCATGATCTGTTACTTCTACAATTCTTAAATGGTCCGATGTGGTTACAATCTAGTTTTTGGAAAAAGATCCTGTGCCAAAAAAAAATCATATTGTGGAAAACTAGCTGCCAAAATAATGAAATCAAAATTTGACAAACAAAAGAAAGATGGAAGCGACCAATTTGTCATGCAATATCAACAGATTCACTGGAAAAAATATCTAATGAAATAATAACTCGCAAATTTCAGTAAGTAATAGATCACAAAGAAATTGTAACATATTTTTCCATCAATATAGAACAATAAACTGAATTCAGATTCTGATCTAGACTAAGGGCTTGTTTGTCTCCCATTTTGGGAGTAGAAATGGAGTAATGAATAGTATTTTTTGAAGAATGTGTGGTTGAAATTTAAAGTAACTTTATTGGTTTGTGTGTAGAATATTTTATTGGATGAATGTGTGGTAGAGATTATTTACTGTAGCAAACAATAATAAAATGGATGACAAACAGGAGCTAAGTGAATGTATGATGTAATTGTGAGCTTCTATAATCATATTGAATGTTAGCACAAGATCAACCACCATCACAATAAGCAGTAAAGTATATCTCATCAGTCGGTCACTCTAACCTTAAATGTCATTAAAAATTCATAAATATGCGATTGGAAAATGTCAATAAAATTATCGTTCCTTAAAACCCTAAATAGTATGCAAACCATCTGAAATCTCTTATCAACTTTCCATAGATGCATCATCCGTACTAGAATCTACACAAGAAAGGAAACAAATGTAGATAGTCATTAAAAAAATAAACAAATACATATAAAACATGTTTTAATTACCAATGTCACTATCATCATTATCATCTTTACTATTTAGAGATTTCTTATATTCAATGTAATTTCCATTCAATGTATCATCTTCCTCAAGTAATCTTATATAACTTTATTCATATTTTTATTTATTGACTCCACCAATACTTGTAGTGCTGCATTTTCAATTATATCTGGAGCAACATCTCCTCTATGGCATACTTGAGTGTCAATATCTTCCTATTGTATTGGCACGATAATAACTGATGATTCATTTTCGTGAAATACTACTTGCTCCCTACCACCATTATCTTTTTCAAGAATGTCCTATATGATTCTATGTAGCACCTTTTGCGCTACCTTTTATTGTGAACCCAACACTAGATCATCCATATAAAATATTTGTTGTTCTTAGATGCCAAGTATATAGGAATCATCCATGTACCATTTTAACAAAGTGGTACAAAGTACAACAAACGTTGAAAATGATCACTTTTGTTTTTCCTTGACACATAATGGCTTCTCGAACAAAAGTTGGCAAGAAAGAGTTTTTACCGTATCTCACGAGCTGCCTTCAAAAATTCCCTCATCAAAGGCATCATGCAAGAGTCCATTATCCCTGACAACTCGCCAAGCTTATATCTCGGTCTCATTTTTGCAGATTGCTAGTTTTCAAGTTCCTACTCCATTATCTTAGCCTCTTTAGGTCCCTGCCCCATTATCTCAACCTTAGGCTCAATTCTAACTTAATTCATTACATGTAACCACAATGACACATGAGACCATTCTCAATTCCATCTGTAATAATTTGTCCTTATATTTATGATATAAAATCATCCATAAAATCATCCTAATGTATACATTTTGTTAGGTTTTAGATAATTTGTAATTGGCAATTCTGTGAACAAAAGGACCAAAATTGATATATTGTAAAAGTTCAAGGAGTAATGTGCAATTAGTCAAAAGCCAAGTGTTTGAGTCTAGGGTTTTGAGAATGGGAAAAAAAGGAAAATGGCGCGAATTTTCACGAAACTGTCACCAAGGTTTGGCTCGAGCTACAAAAGCAAAAATATCGTCGCTGGACTATCGCCAGGCCTTTGCTCGAACGACAAGATGTCGCTCGAGAGCTCTCGCTTAAGCGACAAGATTATAGAATAAATTTTTATTTCGCGATTTCAAGGATTTTTCCCCGGCCCATCTGTTTTGTACCCTACCTATATATACCAAAACTCTTCTGTACGAAATTCTTAAGGTTGAACATTGAGAGAAAGAGGCTACAGAGTGATTCCTTCATATTATATTCTTTCAACCTTCATCTGTGTGAGTTTTGGTGAGAAAAACAATAGTCCAATAATCCAAATACCAAATCACTACTTCCTCTACATCTGGTCAGAATTCTTAAGATCGAAGGAAGTTGACTGAAGTTCCTATCTGTGAAGAACGAATCGTTCTTCGTGATCTACGGGAGACAAATGAATTCACAAATTTTGGAGTGCTGCAGGGTAATAGATTCCACGGAGAGCTTTGTCTACAGTAGCTAAGGATTGGTGCAGGAGAGCACGGGATCCACGGAGAGCTGTAAGGAGTGCAGTCGGGAGATCAGATAGTACGGATCGTCTAGTCTAGTGGACTGTAGGTTGTTAAATTTGTTTATAATCGATTGACTGACAAAGTGCCCAGCTTTTTTTTCCTATTGGGTTTCTCCGTGATCATTCTTGTGTTGATTATTGCTTTCATTATATTGATTGATTATACAACTGTGGTATTCAAACTTATGACTAAAATTGACTTGCATGAATAATCATCTAGAAAAGAATTAAAAAGTGACTTGTTGATGTCTAATTTGTTAGTAATTTTAATTTCGCATTATAGACCTATTCACCTCCCTCTAGGTGTTGTTAGGGTCGAACTACTTGTTTTTCAATTGATATCAGAACCTCAAATCGATTCCTGACCTTTAGTATATTAGTCAGTCATTGTTCGTGCCTCCATTCTTCGACGGAAGCAATTATGCTTACTGGAAAGTCTGAATGAGAGCTTTCCTTAAAGTGTTGGATGAACGTATTTGGATTAGCGTTCAAAATGGGTGGGCTCCGCATTCAACAACTATTGCTGGTATAGATACACTCACTAATATCTCACTGTGGACCAAAACTAATTTGGATTAGTATAATTGGAATAGTAAGGGCATTCATGCCCTGTTCATGGCTATGTCTGCTCAAGAGTTTAGGTGAGTGTCGATGTGTGAAACTGTTAAAGAAGTTTGGGATATATTAGAAACCACACACGAGGGTACCAAAATCGCTAAAACTCTAAACTACAGATGTTGACTACTAAGTTTGAAGATATTAGAATGAAGAATAATGAATCATTCGATGAATTCTCTGCGAAGCTAAATGATATAGTTAACTCTAGCTTTAACTTAGGTGAAAAGATCCCCAAGTCTAAAATTGTTAGAAAA
>CAIGRN010027639.1:0-24126 GCA_903798345.1 Fraxinus anomala
TAAAATCGCAGGACTTGTTCATTGCGATAACTATGTCTGATTTAGGTACGCTTCCGCTTTCGTTTCTCAAGTTCTTGATAATCCAACATGAACGATCTATATAACGGTAAATTATTTTTCCCAACAATTAATTCCTTATAAGTCCCTCCCAAGATTTCTCCAAAGACAAGTTTCTAAGTGAAGACAATTCCATTATATGTTCGATGCACCCTTTAAATTCAAGGTAGTAAAGAGTAAAGACACGATGTCCAAATAATTATAAACTTACGAGTGATAAGTGGCTAACATTCACAATCAATTTCTAGTTGGGAATAGATTATATTTGATTGGGATCAAAGACAATCAATTACCATCTTAGCTAAATAGCTTTTTATAGGAGGTGCACGGTTTAAAATCGACTAGCAAAGACATGATTGTTAAGTAGTTTTAAGTTTCAATCGTCACGTTTTACTCTCCTGTCACGAGATGCCAAAATTTTCAACTGACTTTACCAAGAATTTCTAGTAAACATCATTTGGTGTTGGAACTTCGAACTAGATATATTTTATTGCAATCGAGATGGACAAGTTAACGTTCAAAAATCATCCCCTGCCATCTAAGTCTCAATCAAATCAAGAATCGTAATCAAAATTTTCCTTTCTTATCAATAAAATAAAGCTGCTGGGGTCACTGTATAATTTTGGTCCACAAGAATTGGGTGGGGGAGGAGATCAAAAGCTCCCTGCTTTTGGATTTCATTTTCTGGAGCTTTTTATTTCAATAAACACCGAGTGATTTTCTTGGAATCTTTTATTACGAAGGTGCTACATTTTTACTTAAATCAGTGTATTAAGTAACAATTTCACAAAAGTTAATCAATATTTGCATCGATAATGAACTTTACAGAAGCAACAAAATAGCAAGATCTTATTTATCATTATAAATCTCGAAATTTGTAAGCTTTTGTCATCACTCTAAATGAGTTTTTTCACACTTTTTTCTCCTTTTCTGTGGGTGTCGTTTATCAAGTAGGCTGGCTAGGGTGACGTGTGTATTTTCTGTATACGGCCGGCAATCGCGTTGGCATCTTTAGGTTACTCTTGTATATACTGCATGAGCTCGATTAGAAGTCCATTTCTAAGAAGAAGAAAAAAAGTAAGATGAAATGATCAAAAATAACTTGGAGTTTGTATTTATGGAACTTTTGTTATGTTTCTTGATTTCTCAAGAAACCCACAATTTCCACTCTTTTATCCATTGTTTTATTCATTTGTGGTAAAAAAAATGTTTCTTTCTTATGAATTCTGATATGGGTTTCACTTATTTTCGTTAATTAACTTTTTTACTTCTCTGTATAATTAGATTCGAAGATTTCTTGATTGAATGTGTTTTACTGGATTCATGGAATTACATTTTTTTTTTCCCTTAATTTTGTTGGTATGGTCAAAATATTATACTGGTGGTCATGTTTGTCTCCTCTTTTCCCCGTAATAAGGATTTCAGTTCTATAGATCAGAATTTTTTGCTACTGGTAATTTTCATTAACATCTTTGTCATTATTTAACTTTGTATTTCTCTGAGAGATATTGATCATAAATTTGTCCTTTTATATTATTATTTTTTTGTTTAAATTGCTATTTGGAGATCTTTTATATGAATTCTGTCATTTCACTGATTTGTACTAAATAAAGAGCTAATATATCCCGTTGGGAAGTTTGTGAAAAATTCCTAGAAAAGTTTCATTAACACGTATTTAGTTTATCTGTAATATGTTATTGATTCCCACAATAATTTGCTTTTATTAATGTTGATATTGTAACAGGGTGTCCAGGGATTTGAAGATTGCATTCGTCTGGTTCTATTGATGTTCTTGAAGGGGTTTGGTGCAAAATAAGTTCAAGAAAGATGGAGGATTCTTACGAAACGCATAGCAATGGACATGTGAAAGATCCCGGCCTAATTATCCGGCATCCGTCGTTCCAATCCTCGAGCAAGTTTTCGTTGTCTTGGTTTGATATACGAGTGTTCTATGTTAGAATCAGTAATTTCAGTGTTGATGATTCGACCCCAGAATTTCTCACTCTCAATCATTTCCCTTTGATCCCGGACACTCTCCTTGAAGTGAATGGTGTAAGATGTTCGATTGAGTCGGAAGGAGTTTCTTGCCTTCTTCGTAGGGATAGGTTAGATAAGAAATCTCAAGAGGCTACATTTGTTAGCACAGATAGTATACGATTAAACAGCAGTGCAA
Organism: Fraxinus anomala; assembly: GCA_903798345.1. Classification (NCBI taxonomy): domain Eukaryota; kingdom Viridiplantae; phylum Streptophyta; class Magnoliopsida; order Lamiales; family Oleaceae; genus Fraxinus; species Fraxinus anomala. Next base: position 2,231 of record CAIGRN010027639.1, read on the forward strand.
GGTTTGAAGTTTTTAATGAAAAGGAGCTCGTGCTCTCTGGGATATTGGAAATGACTCATGCCAATAGTTCTATCAAGGAATCAAACAATTTGGCTCGAAAGTGGAGCATGAATTGTGAATCAGTAATGACTGGTGGCACTGGATTTCTCAAGGGGAAACATATAAAGGGCGCTGAATCATCGTCGCCTACAGTCGAAGTTTATGTTGCGGGTTGTTACTTGGGAACACCAATCATATTAACCAAGACGTTGCAGCTTAATCATGTGAAGAAACACAAAAAAGGAACGTTAGATATGATTCTTGAATGCGAAGCCTCTGAGTCCCATGAAGATGTTGCATCTGGACATGATCTACAGGTAATGTTGTTCAATAATGGCTTATTCTGTATGGAGCATTTGACAGCAGTGGATAGTATTTACAAAATAAAAGGAAGAATGTCGAGTAATGTCCAATATTGTGAATCAAATGTACATGGAGTGTTTACTTTTTTGACATATGTGACATCTAGAGTCTTGCATTCTCGTTCTACTTATTACATATCTTTGTGCTAATGAAAACGCATCCAATCAAACATATCCTGAAAAAGTAACCGCTTGTGCTTAGCTCAATGCTCATAGCGTTCATTGAATGTATTACAGCAATAATTTGAAATGCAGAAAAGCAATAAATGGTATGTCAGGCATGGGAAATATCGTATTCAGAATTATTACTAATTACGTGCTCATTGTTTAATTGTCTTCAAAAGGTTACCTATACTATTGCTGCCATTGATTTTAATATTTATACACAAAGCACAAGCATGAATATGAGCACGAGATCCCGTCATTTTATCTTATCATTCGGTTATTGCTTTATGCTTGCTTCCTCTTGCGAAACATGTCTCTTTGCAATGGACGAAGGCCGATATCTTTAGGAATTGAAATCTTATCTTAGACTATAAGAAGTCTTATCCTCAACATGTCATGAGGGTATGGGCAGGCAGGCACACATATTGAAATAGCAGAGTATTCTCTTGTATTCTGTTTCCTCTTGTATTATCCATATCCTGATTGAGACTGACGTGCCGGGTTCTCATCATTACAAAAACTAGGTAGGTAGTCTTCAATTATGGGGCCCTTTAAATCACTTTTCGGCATCCCTTAGCAACCTTTTCGAGGTCAATTATCTATTCAGGATCTGTGTGACGAACTTTCACTTTTTCTTGAGAATTTTATAATATTCTGCACTTGTTATCCCCATCTTCCTCATAAATACTGATTTGTGGATTCATTTGATAAGATTTCTTAACATGTATTTCTAGTTTTGTCTATGTTGTTTTCAAAAAACATAGATTTTTGTTTTTCACTCCAAATATTATGTGTATTCAGTAAGTAGGATGCCTACGTTACATGGAGTTTCCTATCAGTGCTAAAGTACTTGTTAGAAACTCGATGCTTGGACGTCCGCACAGCACATAGAATCTTGTTTTATTTAGACACTATATGGTATATGTTTATAATGAACACAACGCCAAAACGTGCTACTAAACGGTATATTATGTAGAAGGAAGCATTGGATTAGTCATGTCCATGTCCGAGTGTCAAGCATCTAATATAGGTATAGCCTAACAAAAAAGGTTAGTGTAAAGTAAGCTCTTTTTTCTTAAAATGGAAAAATGAAAAACTTTTATATTTACGCTTATCTTTAAACGTTTTAGTGAATTGTTACTTAATCTTTGGTTGTATTATTCTGTCACTTCCATTGGTTACAATGGACCGTGCCATAGTACATCAAGCAGTGCTTGGTTTGCAAGACTCCAGAGTATAATAGATAAGATTTTAATTTATTTTTCTCTCTCTATACTGTCGAGTATTATATAGTCCATCTTACAGAATGAACTACTATTGTACAGCTACCAGCCGTAAGTCATAATATTCATCTTTTTTTCATAAATATGCAGCACAATACTTTTAGATAATGGACTAGAAGAAAAAGAAACTATTGTTAATTGCTATCTAGTCTTATTTACTACTACCTATCCGAGTCAATTTGAATATTTCCGTTTTACCTTTTCAGGTTGCAGAGTACAGAAATTATAAACCGGAAAGCGATGAAGACCGTGATAACATGTATTGGAGACGGACAGAATATATTGAACGTGAAGACGGAGAACTTTCCTGGTTTAATGCCGGTGTTCGGGTGGGTGTTGGAATAGGCCTTGGCATTTGCTTGGGTGTCGGAATTGGAGTCGGTTTGTTGGTCCGCACTTACCGAACAACAACCCGAAACTTTAAAAGACGGCTTGCATAGTTGCTCGTATTATCTTCATGCCTCGTCTCAATTTACTGGCTAACACGACCATTAGGAAGTCCATTTTGGTGCAAATTTTCTAAGTCTCAGTTTACCGGCTACTCGATCGATGTCTCCGCGGGTTCTCTTCGCGTTCTGATTTTACGTTTTTCTTTATTTTGGAAATAATTCTCATGCTGTTGATTGTTTTGAAGAGGATGTTGGTATATATAGCACAAGTGCATACGTGCAAGAAGTTTGATTTATCGTACTGTTGTTTCTTTCTTTGAGCATAGCCATTTTTTGTGCTTAATTACATTGTTTGCAGTTATATGTACTTAAAAGGTGAAGGATCAAAAGTTGAACCGATCGGCAAGAATAAATAATACTGGTAAAATATTTACAAACATAAGTTACATTTCATTAATATAGTAACAAAAATCAAGACACAAGGTGTATAACATATGTAGTAAAAAAAAAAAAGTCTTTTTGCTGGTATATTACAAAACTGGGTCAAAACTAGGTCAATGTTAATTCTTGGCTTTAAAGGTAGTTTATCATGTAGAATTGTACTACACTCGGTTAAAATTACGGTCTCGTGCTCCTCCACCTTCCTTTTGTTGGAAAGAATTTATTTCATGGATTTGGCATATCGAATCCAAATTTTGCTTAGTTTTATTATCAGACAAAGCACACGAGGGAAGAGAGGATGATTTGACAACTTCAAGAAGGTAGAATCCATAATTGAGGAGTTTCATGTTGTTTCGTCAAATGTGATGATAGTCGTCCTGAACACAAACAAGAAGATAAATCCTTGTAGTCTGAGATACCTTCAAGAACTTCAATGGCAATGTCTCCATCATTCATAGGGGTAAAGTCAGCTCGACTTTTTTGGCTTTTACGTAGCATTATTTGTCCTCTTTAGGCTTTACATATGTGGTGGCAAGAATTGTTCATGCTTGACGAAAAATGGAGACGATAGGAGGAGAAAGAGACTACAATTGTATTCAGAATGAAGTGCTGATTGGGAGTCTCATTGTCAACAAATCTCTCAAGGTTGTATCTCATGAGCAAAGTTCCAACAGTAATTTGCGATGGTTAATTTGAGAAGAATGTTAACATTGACATATACAGAAAAACTGGTGGAGTTGACCATGTTTGTTGGACGAGCTAATGAGCTATGCTAATGGTACATAATTTATCTTACATAAGGGTGCCCACCCTCTCACATGAGGTGGACCCCGCATGATTAAAAAAAGAATTTTATTCCACCCCATGTGAGAGGGTGGATACCCAAGTAAGGCAAATTATGTATCAATATTATTTTCCTGGTTGGAGTTGGACGACAGCAGGTATGTGTTATGAGTAACGTTACTTTTACATCATTGTGTACAGAATAATGACACTTCAAAAAAAAAAGAAATGAAATAAAAAAGTCATCAAAAATATAATCTACATCATCAATATGTAATGTATGGGGCACAAATAGCATTACTTGTGTTATTTATTTTTGTTTGCGGATTAAAAGAGAGAAAAAATTGAGATAAAAGAGAATAACATGTTAAACGGAAAAATCACTAAAATTGCAAAAAATATACGGATCATTAAGAACTTTAATGAAATTGTATCTAGCAAAAATTTCAGACGCCGCAAAAAATTTAAAAACTAAAAAATAAAAAACTCGTTCAAATTTACAAAATAATTCAGATCCAGGTGGAGTCGAACCACCATCCTCTCATGCGGCCTGAGGCCAATGAGCGCTCATCCATTTTGAGCTTATGGATCTATCTCAATATATCCACAACTTGTCTAGAGTAAGCAATTCCATATTTTTTATCTAAAAAATAATACAGAAACAAATTATTGTAATATTTTGGACTTATTTACTGAAAATCCAATGCAGACAAGGATACATCGACAATTTTTTGCGTACTTCGAAAACAAATTAGTCCATCCATATTTATTTTTTCAAAATCACTTTTTCCAACCATAACCTCCAACTAAAATAATTTTGCACATAAAACTAGTAATTTTTTCCTATTATTAAATAAATTCACCAAAATAATTCATTTTACACAAAACCAAAATAAAAAAACAAGTACTTACTATTCCATGAATACAATTAACAATTACTCTCAAAATAGTAACTCTCTTAATTCAGAAATGAAAAAAGAGTTCATTAAACAATTATTTAAAACTAAGTACTTCGTTCGCGAAATAGAAAGTTTTGACCGACGAGGCATTTTAGGTGTTGATATGCAGGATATACAAAATTCTTGGTACTTCAAAAAGACGTGTCAAGATAAAAATTAGAAGTTCCGCTAGACTAATTTTAAGTTTACCTTCTACCCTTGAAATAAGCTCATCTAGCACATGATTATTCCTGGCAAAAAAAATCCATACAAAAAATCATAACCTAACTTTTCTACGATACAATGGATAATCATAAATGTCAAGCAAAACTATTAAGAGATTTCTTCTCAAAACAAACTGGCACTTCCAAAATCAAAACAAAACAAGCAAACTAACTACACCACAAATTTTTCTTGCTCGACTCAAAATCACATAGCAAAATAACCTTAAGAAAATAGATATTGAGAAAGTTCCGAACAGCACAATGACATTTTTAACTGCAAAGACAAAAGACTAGTAATTAATTTACTTTACCACTCGCCCAGGATTCCAACAGTAAGAAACGGCGATTGATTCAGGAACCATAGCAGAGCAGACAGCTATATTTGAACACGCGATGTTCATTGGAAGGGTACAAATTTCTTTACCTTAAAACAACTAGCAGAAAGGGGTCTTTAACTTCAGGATAAATTAGCATCAAATCGACCAGGAATTCAGAGCGGACTCAGAAGAGACCAGTCCAAAGCAGAAACTGGAACAAAATGCATTTGTTGAATCCAACATGGCGCAATGCACAGAACTACACCTGAGAAATTAATCCACGTTTACTGTGGAACGTAGCAAACACAGAACATTAGCATAAACGAGAGGAATGACGAAGCAGCACCAACAGCAGCAAGATGTACACACACAAGTAGCACCAACAGAAGCAGGTTGCACACACTGAAGCAGCAACTCTGATCACCGAGGCAGCAAATCCTAGCAGCAGCAGCAACTCGTGTGGCAGTGGCAGCAGCAATCAATATCGGCAAATGATTGTATAAGGCAAAGGCAACAATCAGATGTGGCAAGCCTACCACTTACAGCAAATCCTAGAAGCAGCAACAGCAGTAAAAGAGGCAACAACTTATGGGGCAGAGGCAGCAGCAATCAACAACAGCGGGTGATTGAATATGGCAAAGGAAACAATCAGAGCCGGCAAGCCTAAATAATTTTAGCAAATCCTAGCAGCAACAGCAGCTTGTGAGGCAGTGGCAGCAGCAATTAATATTAGCAAGTGATTGTTTATGGCAAACGCAACAATCAGAACCGGCAAGCCTAATTACTTTCAGGAGACTAATTACAAGCACCCAGTAGCAGCAGTAACCATCATGTAGCCTTGGTCAGCCCAACAACACTCGCTCAGTCATCAGGTAACAATTATCTACAAGACTAGAACATCTAAACCTTTGACTAATTCAGACGATGGCCTCTGAAAATTACAAGTTTCATCACATTTACAAGAAGCATTTGGAGGCCAGATATCACAATATGACTATATAAATTTATATTACACTGCTTCAAGAGCATAATTATGTAATAAACAGTAAATTCAGATAACTATTAAATGTATTAAATAAATGTTAGAAAAGAATCTCCATTGTACAATGAATGGAATGGCCAAGCATAATTAACTTCAAACATCACATTTCTTATTTTAGAATTCGGAAGAATGATATACAGAAATCGCATTTGCTTGTGAAAAATCTTGTTCTGTTTTGACACAGTTATACGCGAAAGTACCATAATTTTACATTCACTATTGGAAGCTAGCTTTAGATGTAAAAAGTACGTTAATTAAAGTGTCGTTAAAGCTAAACTCTCACATGGATGAAATGAACCAATATATAAGGACTTCAATACTCTGATGTTAATCACAACTACAAACTGTTACTACGTTGGTAATCATTGAATATGAAATCGTATGCAAGTACTTTCGTAGATTATACTTCGTAGTCAACATGTTATAAGCTAGGTATGATATGTGAATATTTTGAATCCTGTATGCTGATATATGAATATTAATGATATCAATCAGGAGAGCTCATGCAGTTTACAAATTTTTAGAGAGACTTAGCACATGGTTGAATTGAAAAATTGTATGTCTGAAGAACTTTATACTTAAAAGAATAAGATATAAATTGAACTTATTCCATTATGTACCTCATAGGAAAGTTATGCTTCAGAAGACCCAATCCTTTTGCAAAGCTTGCTGTCTACACTTTCTCGTGTATATTATGTGTTCCATTTTCATCAACGTGCATCGATAATCGCACTTAGACTTTGTGGACTAAACTGAACACATTTGATTAAAAGGATTAAGGGAAACGAGGCAAGCAAGTGTGATGGTTGTCCAGTTCGTCGCACTAAACCTTTCCGAACTGCGATACCAGATTGCGAATTTTTCAACATAAGAAAAGACACGCAGAGGACAAAACACAAAAAGAAAAGACGGAAGAGGAAAAGGAGGCCGCACACAGAAGGGAGAGTCGGGCAAATCCCCGTACCATCTCCCCTCTAAACAAAAAATGATAATTTTATTGCGATCTTTTGACCTGCCATGAGAGCGCACCCATCATGGCAAAGGTCCGTACGACATCCAAAACAATCACTCACCACAGTCAACTATTCATCTCTCTGTAATCTGTCAGCAACTTCGCATCCTATGCTCAAATTCGTTATAGCTTTCAACATGGCAAAAGGAACGTCATTCATACAGCATAACTAACGAACCATACCATATATGATATATGATAACAGAAAAATCTTGTGATAACACAAGAATCTAGTGCAGACGAAATCAGTTGAAATGCAATTCCTCGCTTCTTAATGATTCGGTGAAATATCATTTCCGGCCGAAAAAATCAGTCGAGAATGCATCTGGAAAATGAACCTACAAAGCATGAATGAAGGATAAGAAAGCGACTACATAGAGCAATACTGCAGAGAAAATTATAAACGATCTTTGGAAAAACACGCTGCAAAGAAAACACCTTTACCTAAACCAGAAAAATCAAAAAACCAATTTCAAATAATTAATGGTTTAGATTATCTATTGGAAGATGTAAGGTCGAGAAAAGCTAGAAAGAAACAATTTTTTGCTGCTTCTTTCTCAAAATAAGCTATGCCAATCACGCCATGGATGAGAAATCAAACAATTTCTTGTATGATGTGAAAATTACCTTCATCAATCCGTTAAACCTTCACCAAATCCAATCTAAAATCATACATCTTAAGCGATGTACGAAAATTCTCCGTCGATCAAAACGCTCAACGAACATATTCAAATCCATAATCAATCTATAGATCATTTCACGGTCTAAAATAATCCGAAAACAGATAAATATTTAGAAAAATATCGTAGAGCAGATCTGAGAATAATGTATAAACGGAGGAGAGAAAACAGAGACCATGTACAACTCGAATGGAGAGAATAATTGGGTTTATTTATTGAGGGGGACAAGTGATCCAACAGCTGAGATTGATTGGCAGGAAGACATTTTGACGGTTGGATTGGTTTGCCATGGAGAGAAAATAGGTTTAGGGCAATGATCGGATGGGCTATATTGTTGGGAAGGTTCTCGAATGGTATCTAAGATCATGCCACGTGTTTCAACATGATTCTCACGCTAAATTGATATTTTTTCTTATTTAACTTCTAATCCTTTAATATTTATTTAATTCGATTCCTTCCCGAGTAATGATATTTAGAACATTGCATTTAACCAGTCCACGTGGCATTAATATTGCATTGAATGATGGTAGAATTAAGTGGGTGTTTGGCCCCCATTTTTTTAAGTAGAATTAATTTTTGAATAGTAATTGATGAGAGAATGTGTGGTAGAAAAATAATGAAAAATTTTAGATTTGTGTGTAATATTATTTTATTTGAAGAATGTGTGGTTGAAAATGGGTACTATAGAAAAATAAATGAAAAAAAAAGGGGGGCTCAAACATTGACTAAATATTCATAATGGCATGTTTGGGTTAAATTAAAATCTGATTTTAATCTAAATTAAAGTCAAACAATTAATATTAACCACATATTTGATGAATCCCACATTTTTTCAAACATACATTTCAAAAACTTCTATCACAATTCACTAAAATCTAATTTTAACTCACACCAAACACCCTCTTAACATATCATCTGACATCATCTAAATTGGGATTGTAACCTAGTCAGACTATATAACATTACTTTTCATTCCCATTTCAGTTTTTCTAGAAATAATCGCATATTTAGTCCTCAATCATTTTTCTAGTAACAGATCAGTCCTTGAAAATACTTTTACAATGGTTGAACTTTAAGCTCCTGTTTGGTTTAGATAAAAATTAATTTTTTTTTTAATAAATTGATAAAATATGTGGTTAAAAGTTGTGGATCATAATATTTATGATTAAAATTATTGTTGACTTTAACTAAAAATTTAATATAACTTTCTAGTTGAACAAAATAGGGGCTAAATTGATTAATTTCATGTAATTTTTTCTCCAAAAAAATTGAATCATTAGTGCTCTACCATTAATTTTAGTAGCAAGTTGGTCATTTTCTCTTAAAATATAGCAAATTAATCCTTATCTTTTAATTATAATTACAAAATAAGTAAATGACAAAGATCGTGCAAGTATTCATTACATTATCTTGGGGGCATGTCCACTTTTTAAAGCTAAATTATCTTTAACTTGGGAGATACTCCTAAGTTTGAACTTAGTTATATATTTATCATGTGTTGTGTAATTATTGAACGAAGTTTAACAAATTTCTATAATCGCGAAGCAGTGGAAAATTAAACAAACGTAAGTTATCATTGTAAATTTCTATTAGTCGTGTGGCGTTTATGCATTCAATTTTATGACGATAGTTTATGTTTTCCGCTTGGGTTGATGTCCATAAATTTAAGTTGAGGCATGTTCATTTTCACGAGGTCTACATGAATATTGAATAAAAGATTTTGAGAATTTTCGTAAGTGCAAATTTTTGGAACTAAAATGAAAGTATGAGAATTTACTTACTCCTTTTAAAAGTTGGTTGTTAACTTATTGTTGGAGCAATAGTTTTGGGGCTTGGCGTGAAAAAAATTATTTGCACGTGTTTCTCACACAAATGATATTTTTCTTATTTCACTTTTCAAAATTTCTAGAACAAATTGCATCATTAGTCCTCAATTATAATTTCAGTAGCAAGTTGGTCATTAACCTTTATAAAAGATCGAGTTAATCATCAACTATTCCAAGTAAATAACAAAAGTCGTGCAAATCTCGATCACATTGTCCTGTGATCTCCACATATTGAATATTATTGAGCTAATTCACATTTTCAAATTGGGACGGTGCTTATGAATTTAAGAGAAGACAAATATTCATAAAATTCACGTCACTGTTAAAGGAAGGTTTCGATAATTTCTACAATTGCATATTGATTAAGCAAGTATATCATATTATAATAAAAGGCTGAAAACTAGTTTATTCGTTTTTAATGGTTGAGACTAACTTATCGCTAGATTAATAGATAAGCACTTTTAAGTGAAATTTCCTTGTTTACACGTGCTTCAACATGTTTTTCACGATAACAAAAATTGTGTAAATCTCTTTCATATTATCGCATGGTATTTGCATGTCCAATTTTATAAAGATATTTTGCCTTTTCAACATGGGCCAGCATCCATAAACTTAAGACGAGACAAAATGTTAGGGACTAGCTTATTACTGGAGTAAAAGTTCGGGGATGGGGTAGAAATTTTCCAATTCGTAGTTTTTCAACATGTTTCTCATGCTAAATGATGTTTTTCTTATTTCACTTTCAGTCCTTTTGTTTTAGTTTAATTCGAATAATTGCAAGTCATTTTTTGTTCAAATATGTATTTTGAGGGTTCATCTGAATTGTGCGCTTTATGTTTAACACGTTCTGAATAAATTGGTCTATTGTTGGTTCAAGTTCCAGCATTGAAAAGCAGCAAACGCTGCTGTTTCTCGACACTGTAACTTTATTTTTCATAAAAATAAATTTTTAATTTTTTTATAGTTGGAAATGGATTGTTTTAATTTGATGGCATGCGTTTGATACATATGTAATGCCAAATGCTTCAATGGTCGAATTCGTGACAAATCTCTTACAATTTTTTTGGAGTGAGCTTGTAAAACTTTTCAAGCCTAAACCTTTTCGCTCCTTTCATATAGTCAAGTTAAGCAGGTGCAATAAGGGTTTAGACCAGCATCAACTAAAATGAGATTTCTTGATATGGGATAGGCTTCCGTAACTATAAATCATTGATGATGATCATTTAGTATACGAGTTGCAATTGAATATTTGAAAGTGGTACTACTACTTCTTTGATGCTGAAAGAGGTATGTAAATCCAAATAAGCAAGATCCAAATTTGAACCAATTCTCGATTCTAGTTAGAAATCATTGTATTTGCGCTGACAATCTAACATAAAGGCGAAATAGTAGTATCTTTTTTTATCGGTAAATGTAAATTATTATAGATAAAAAAACTATGTATATTTACTTCAGGCTTTCCTAGGCGAAACAACACTCATGTGGGATATATAACCACTCCGGACATACTCGAGCAAACAAAATAAAAACAATGTACAAAAGAAATGGATTAGTGACACATAGCTAACGACTCCCAATGAATCAAAATATTCGGATACAAAGAAAACATAACTTTGTATACGCATGTTTTGATTCGTCTTACAATACACTTAATTTGTGGTCTTAAATCCTTGAAAATCCTCATATTCCGTGTCATTCATATGTGTAAACGGTAGCAATAAAGTTGTACCACTAACTTCCTTTTTAATCCATTTCAACAAGCTTGACAAAGTAGAGATATTACGTATGATGACCAACCAACCGCGAATCTGTCCCCAAACTGAGCTGCTGAACGAATAAGAAAAAAATAAGTGTAGTGCGATCTCTTTTGTCTCTCCACAAAATATGCAATTCCTATCCAATTCTATGTATTGTAGCTTGTCTTTAGTTTAGTAATTTGGACTGAACTCAGCTTGTCTTTATTTCTATTAGGAGTGACAGACTTTGCCTTCATTTCACCAACGTTCCTATCCAAAGCGAAGAAAAGGCAAAAGAAGTATCTGAAACATGATTGAGAAATGAAAATGTCAAAATAGTCTCGTGGATGTCATATAATTTCCGACGTCTCTTTGTTATTCAACGTACGCTTCTTTTAAAAAATCTACCTCTTTTTCTTGTCTAATTCCAATTATTTCTGCCACCACCATCTGAATCACATCTATGACTGAGAGTGGCAAGATATTCTCCACAGCTCAGGGGCAGAAAAAGATAGCTACATATTCAGTAATACGAACACATTGTGCAAGATTTGGCTTTAGACGACTTATGAAAACCCCCAAAAAACCCTTCAAGAATCTCGGTTGAAAAATCTTGATTTCTATCCAATCCAATAAATCAAACCACTTCAAGAATGTGTCAATCTTCATTCAAATTCTTCTGGGCTCTGTTCTTCTTCTTCATCTTTCCCCAATCTTTCTCCATTTCTTTCTTCCCCAGTAACAATGTCACCCTTTTTGGTGACGCTTTCTTGAACAACGACACTATAATCCTAACTCAAGAACACAGCTGCACGCCGCCGCCTTCGCCGCAGGCGTTGGCGTTAGCTTCTCCTCCTTCAATCACTTCTCTTTCCGGACTTGGAAGAGCTTTCTACGTGAACCCAATTCGATTTCTTGATCCTTCGTTGAATTCCACTGGCTCTTTCTCTTGTAGATTTTCCTTCACAATCATCCCCACCCCTTCTTGTCCTTCCGGTGAGGGTCTTGCATTTTTTATCACTTCTAATACAGGTTCTTTCAGTCTTTATGATGGTTATATGGGGCTTCCAGCAGATTTTCAAGATTCTTATGTTGCTGTTGAGTTTGATACAACTTTTAATCCTTCTCTTGAGGATATTAACAGTAATCATATAGGCATTGATGTTAACAGCGTTAAATCATTGGCTTCTGTTGATGTTGTTTCAAGAGGGATTGATCTTAGGGGAGGGAAAGAAATAACTACATGGATTGAATACCGGGATTCGGAGAAGATGATCCGCGTGTGGGTCGGATACTCGAACCAGATTAGGCCTATTAGTCCTGTTCTTGAAGCTCAGATTGACCTTTCCAAGCAATTCAAAGAGTTTATGCATGTTGGATTCTCTGCTTCTAATGGAAATGGCTCGGCTATTCACACTGTTAATAGATGGCGATTTAAAACGTTTTTCGGGTTTCTATCTTCTACAATGCCTATGGATACAGTTGAAGAAGGGGATTGTTTTATGTGTTTTCCAGGGGATTCAAATTTGGAGATAAATGCCTTTGATTATAGTCAATCAACTAAACGAATACTAAATATGGCTCTTATTGTTGGAGGATTGGCTGCAGTCATGATCTTGTTAGCTGCATTTCTTGTGATTTGTTGTATACGTTTGATTAAAAGGAAACGAATTCGAAGAGCACGCAGTGAACATCAAATGCGTAGATTTCGTCGTGGTATGATGGTTCCCCAAATGTTATCTCTAACTGAGATAAAATCAGCTACCAATGGATTCAATCAGGACAAGATTATAGGTGAAGGAGCATCAGCAGTTGTATATGAAGGGAAAATTCCCTCTTGTGGATCCGTGGCCATAAAAAGGTTCATTCAAGATAATAGTAAAATTGATCCCTCGATTTCTCGCATTCCATTCAACACGGAGTTGGCAACAATGATGGGATGCTTGAAGCACAAAAACTTGGTACAGTTACAAGGGTGGTGCTGTGAGAGGAATGAACTAGTTCTAGTTTATGAGCACATGGCGAATGGAAGCCTCGACAAAATCCTCCACAATCGGACAAGTTTAACGAAGTTTCTCACCTGGGAACGAAGATTAAATGTAATTCGTGGAGTGGCTTCTGCACTTATATACTTACATGAAGAATGTGAAAGCCAGATAATCCACAGAGATGTCAAAACTTGCAATATATTGCTTGATGCAGAGTTCAAAGCAAAACTTGGCGATTTCGGGTTAGCAGAAGTTTATAGGCATAGTTTTAGGACACGAGACGCCACTGTCCCTGCCGGAACAATGGGCTATTTGGCACCGGAATACGCTTTTTCCGGCGTCCCGACAGTGAAAACTGATGTGTACAGCTTTGGGGTGGTGGTGCTGGAAGTGGCATCAGGGAGGAGGCCAGTTGATGAAGAAAGACTTGTGGTTACTGATTATGTGTGGGATTTGTGGGAACAAGGGATGATTTTAGAGGCAGCTGACCCTAAACTTATGGGGCATTTTAACAGGATGGAAATGGAGAGGACGCTTATTGTGGGGCTTTCTTGTGCATATCCAAATTGTGAGAAAAGACCAGTCATGAGAGAGGCTGCAAGAATGCTTAAAGGGGAATCCCCAATTCCAGTTTTGCCTTCCAAGAAACCTATTCTGAGAATTCAATCTTTTTTGCCTGAGGGTTGTGAAGAAATTATAAATTTTGGTGGAGATATTGATAGCACTCCATGGTCTACTCCAAGAACGCATTTTAGCAAGAATTAGGATTTTTGGGAGAAATTCTTCTTGTTGTTAATGTTGTTAGTTTCAGAGATTCATTCATTTTGTTTACATGTAATGTTTGTGAGACAACTCAAATAACCACATGTTTGTAGGACAAAGTTACTTGGTTATTTACAGCAAAATCATTTTTTTAGATAGAATAACTATGTTCGATCAACTGAGTACTGTATTTTCCTTCTTTCTTTTTGGATTTCGAGTATTAGGAATTGAAGTTAACTATATCTCGACTATCATTTACAATTAAGTTATAAAGACCGATCAATCATTTCTTTAAAGGTAAAACGTAACTCAAGACACTCACATAGAAAGAGATGTTGCATTGAGTGTCACTTAGGTGTAAAGGGTGATTGGTTGAATCCAAATGGGATAATTGCATAGTAAGCTGTCACCATACATGGAGGTGGGATCCCTTTGCCGCCTCACCATTTATTATAATTACAATTTTCCTCGTCTAAATCAAAACATGCGTGTTCTTGGATATTAATTACATTAAAGGTCTCCAATGTTCACTTATTGTTGTACTTAGGTTTTTTTTAAAAAAGTTTCATCGTATTCTTATTATCAACTTTTCATTGAGGGTGACAATTTTGACGCTACAATTTCTTTTTAAGTGCAATGCACTTTAGGTCTCTTAGCTTTTAATTATTGTATTACTTATGTCCTCAACTTTTTTCATCGCATTTTTATCATCGACTCTTCATTATGTTTCACATTTTGTCCTTTATGACGGTTTCTATTTTAACATTATGTTAAGGGGGCGTAAAAAGACTTACTTTCCCGTTGTATTTTTAAATGAGCAAAAATAAATTAATAAATACAAAAGCGTGACAAAAAAATTATCCCTTATTTGCTAACAAAAAAATTGGACATTAACCATTATCATAGACTAGATATATTAATTAATGAAAAAAATTAAGATAAGAATACAATAAAAATGTAAGAATGCAACTGCAATAATAAGCAAAGATTAAGGCCTCTAAGTAGGGAAACAAGTGCAATAATAAGCAAAGATTAAGATCCTTAATGCAATTAAAAAGTTGTATAACCAAAGAAAAATGTGATATAAATATAATTATTCTTTTTATAAATTAATAACAGTGAAACTTCAATTCTAAGTCTCTTCGTGTTTAGATATCACGTTAAATCATTTCATCTAGAAAAGTTTATATATTTCTTAATTTAAATTTATTCTTAAATATGGACTCTTACATGCATATCGAATTCCTTTTTTTTTTTAAATGAAAAATAAGATTCAGCGCATATAATTTTCATAAATGGGCGAGGTGGAAATTTCTCTTAGGCCAAACTCCAAAGGGAAGTAAAAGGAAAATCATTCTATAGCAAATCATCCAAACATCTCATTCATGAAGATAAAGTGGTATCAGTTGCATGTTCTTGAAAGATACATTTCCTTTTGTCGCGTGATTGCCCACAAGTATGTTATAGTACCCTTTCAAACTTCAATGGCTCAGATTCATGGTTCATTCTTTTTGAGGGTCCTAGGATAATGGTCCACGTTGTCCATCTTAGAGTTTTCTCAATTGTCTGTCCTATCTCTCAATATTTTGTCAATCGACGAATTTTTGTTGTCTAATCTTCGGATATTGTTAACAAATTAATCGGAAACTAGAAGATTGTTCGTGTGTGTACACAGATTTACTGTTTTCTTACATGCTACCTACATAAGGTTTATAATATGCACACGAGACAACGACAAGAAGAAAATATAAAAAGAATTTTTAAAATAAGTAAAATATTTGATTATAACATTATTGACTGATGACCTTATGTGATAAGCGCTTATCACACACTTATTCTTATTTATAATAAAATAAGTTCAACAACTCTTCATTTATTATTGTAGCTAGTGTTTATCCACACAAAAAAAAAAGAATTATTAAATAACAAATTAACAACTTTGCATTTATCCTTTGATTTGAATTTGACAATCTTATCACTTCAAGATTTTCTGATCTCCTTATCGCCCATTTGATCCTCATCATTTTTGTTGCTAAGTTGTGTGACGTTTCTAACACGACATGCTTGCAACAAGATCTAAAAGTGCCTTGAACTAGAAGATCAAAAGCTTGCAATATTGAACTAACCAATGGGAACTTGGCCTGCTGATTAAGAAATGGCTTTTTCCCTTCCAAGAATTTGAAGCCAAAGTGCTGTGATGCATAAATAATAATGGAAGCTTGACTGCATATTCAAGAGCTTCAACTTAATTGGGAAAAAGCGCATCATGCAGGTCGTGGTGATTATTCGTTAGTCTAGGTAACAATTACCTTTCTGAATAGAAAAAACTGAGGCGTGCAATTGTGCAAACAGCTCCAAAATCTCTTGCTACGTCTTATGGCTGCAGAGAAATATATACTGATCTTGGTAAGATTTTCTGGAGCTTCTCATGGAAGAAATATTCCTTAACATATTAACCTTGGGTGACACTAGATAATCAATCTAAATAAAGAAAGATTACAAGAAACCTTCATCTACATTCAAGCATCCGGCGTCTTCAAATTGAAACACGTACAAATTTGTCACATGTAAAAAGCAGTGTCGCTAAAAAATTTGCACTTCTGATCTCCTGAACAGACTTTTAATCTTGGCCCACACTATATTTAGCCCCTATTTGGTGGGGATTAAAATTAAATTTTTAGTAGATTTTAATAAAAATTGATGAAATATGTGGTTGAAAAGTTGTAAATTCTATAAAATGTGTGGTTTAAATTAATTGTTGACTTCCCCTATTTGGCTAGCATTATTTCGTCCTCTTTAGAAGAATTTGTACCATTGAGGGGGCCCCACCTGCTGATTATTGTTGACTTTCCCCCCACACAATCCTTGGTGTTGGTGTCCAACGGCATTATTTCTCAATTTCATTTTGGGAATAATGCTGGCCAAACAGGGCCTAGATTAAAATTTTAATTTTAGCCATTGTTTGAGAGCCATATTAATTTTTTTATTCTCATTTTTTTATCCATTCTTCAATAAAATAATATTTTCTATCACATCAATAATTTTTCATTTTTTTTCAACCACTTATTATCCATCACATCAACAGTAAAAATACATTCTTACTCCCAAAATGTGCACCAAACATAGGCTTAATTTCTACCAAATAGGGGTTTAACAAGAATTCAAGTTACCAAGCAGTAAACAACAAGAAAAGTAGGATTTACAATAAAACAACACTATTCATGCATTTCAATACTTCGATGCTTGAGACACAATGGACTTCATTCCCACAACATAATTCATCTAAATCAATAGTAAAATAATTACTAGCATCTCAAGGATTCCTGTATATCAAAGATAAAAAATTGTACATTCTTAAACAACATAGCAGAATGGCATTTTTCAAGTTTCATCTTCAAGATAATTCTCCCGTTTATCAGTATCAATTAGGAACCGATGTCTTCTTGGATTAAAAATTGCATATTTTCATCATGTTTTGGCACAATTTCGTGTAGTATTGGTTGAGATCTATAAATAGATTATTAATGATCAATACAAAATACATTAAAGCCACTTGAGATAAAATTCTATTCCACGAGAAAGATTAAAACTCTTTTCTTTCATATTCAAGAGTATTTTTTTGTTCTTGAATTTTGAAGGAATTTCACTAGTTCTTAAGTGTTTATTCATTTTCAAGACTTGATACATCTTGCAAATCATTTGTCAAGAGTTTCTTTAATCATCAAATTCAATCTGATAGGGGGCAAATATCATTTGAGGACAACGATTACTTGTTTAAGCTTTCGAATTTTCTTTGAAATTCTTGATTACATTCTTTTGTTTCTTCTCGTTTCTTCTTATTTGGAAATATCATTCCAACACGTGACCTACATTACCACAATGTTTAAATAAAATTTATTAATTCTACATCAGAAAGATGGCAAGTGAAACTCGAAGGCGAGCTTCAGCCAGGCTTCTCTATTTATACATCAGACATAACATGAAGGTGTGCAACACCAATTTCGTTTAAGAAATTCTTGCACTCATTTACAGGACTTTTTTTTTTTTGACAAGTGTGTGTTCTATTGAAAACTAGCAGATGTTTCCTAAGTGTAAACAGTTGGTTCATGGGAATCATTCTCAAAAGTTATGATACATATGTAATTTATTGTATAGTTGACCTCATTAGCATAATAAAGGGGGACATCATATGGCAGAATTAGATGATAAATTGAGGAAGTTGTCCTTTTTTCCATACATTTGTTGTTGTAACCTTAGAAGTAATCAATAAAATGTGTGAAATTTCACAAATTCAACATGGTATCAGAGTAGGCATTTGTTTACTGGCTTAAATTTTGGGTATTTTGGTTTAGGCATTTGTTTACTGGCTTAAATTTTGGGTATTTTGGTTTTCTTACTGGCTTATATACGCTGGAATTTTGTTTTGTGTTCTTAATTGCTGGAAAGAAGGTTCAAGGCTATACAAACTTATATTTTCAAAGCAGTTCAGCCAATTTTTAGACCAGATGAGCACATTTCAGAGAATGCAGCTTATTTTTGCGGTTGGATCAACCTATGTTCAAGCCAGTCCAGAGCAGTTCAGCCATTTTCAGGCCGGCTCAGCAAATTTCTTTCTGTTCAGCCTATTTTCGGCCCGGTTTAAATGTTTATGAGGCTGGTTCAGATGTTTCTTAATCAGGTTCAATTGTTTTTTGGCATCTTTATACGAGCTCAATACTGGTTCATCTTATTTATCAATCACAGTTAAACACAATCGTGCTTCCTTTTTTATCAGTTTCAACGAGTCAATATCTCATCCGTTGTGCATTTGCTCACTTGACTTGCTTAAATGTCACTTGCTTTTTTTCTTGGGTTATTGATTCCAAAGCCACTGATCACATGACTAGTCAAATTCTTGGTTCTTTATTTATTTATTTATCAATTTCAGCAAGTAAGCGTCTTTTTTGAGTAATTAAAAACCAATAATTGTAGAGTATTTTCTTCAAATTCTTGGTTCATATCTCACAGGCAACGGAATTGTTCACCATGATTCTTGTGTCGAGACACCTCAACAAAATGGAGTGGTTGAAAAGAAAAATATGCATCTTCTTGAAGTAACTAGAGCTTCTCGATGGTTCCTAATTATTTTAGGGGTGAAAATGTTCTTATTTCTACTTAGTTTTATCAAAAATAAATATTCATTCTCACATATTTTTCCGACTCTCATCCATAGTTTTTGGTTGCCTAGCTTTCGTTCCTCGCATATTTTTTCGACTCTCACCCATAAATATCCATCCTCACATATTTGTTCCTTGATAAATAACCATAATCAAGGAAGATTGGACCCTAGGGCTCTTCGACGTGTTTTCTAGGGATATTCTTCTATACAAAGAATACAAGTGTCATCTTCCTCCAACGCAATAAACTATTGTTTCCTTGAAGGTTACCTTTTTTGATAGTACTACTTTATTCACCAAAACTTCTCTTTTAAAGGGAGAGTCGACGTGATAAAGATACAATTCAGACTTCTCTCTCTTTCTCATTTTGAGTCTCCACTTCCATGTAATCCTAAAATTTCTCATGTTCCTCAAGTTCAACACCTTGTTACTACACCTAAGATTTTTATCGTGCCAAACGATTCTACAGTCATTTCTAAGAATCATCATCGGTCTTCTCCCTATTCATCTCCAATTCTTGAGACTCCTCTTCAGTTTGTGCATTCCATTTTCAAATTTGTTTCCTATCACAATTTGTCTCCTTCATTTAGAGCCTTTACAACTCATCAATCTTCATGTGATTCTGTTCCAAAATTAACGTTTAAAAGTTTCTAAAAATAAAATAGAAAATGATGAAAAGCGATCAAAAATAGAAGGTTAAAGAGTTAGATATGTCAAAATTAACACTCTTTGTAGTCTTGTATTGTTTCTCAATATAAAAATCAATGTCAGATACAAAGATTTTACTTTATAAAAATTGTTCAAAGATCATGACTTTCATTTTATTGTATCTTTCTACAGAAACATTGTTTTAGATTCGTAATTAAAAATAAAAAGAAACAAAATTAGGAACCATCAGAAACCAAAGTTCATCCCCAGAAGCTTTAAGCTATTGTACGGTCCGCATCATGGTTTGAACTTTCTTATAAAAGAAAGATCCCATCACTTGGTTCCCGGTAATTACATACCCAACTCTTCAATTATTCAATTCAATTACATTAAAGAGAGATATTTTTTATTGCAAATTTAAACGATTTCAAAAGCAGAAAAATATATCCAAAGACGAAAATTAAAACTTGAAATTTTCTCTATTTCGAAATTAAATTATTTGAAAGCAGAAAAAGTTATCATATATGAGAAAATAATTTTTCACTGTGAAAATAATTATTCGAGTGTGTGAATTATAAAGCGAAAATACATTTTTTTTTTTACTGCGAAACGACAGGAAACAAAATCTCATTAAGAAATGATTAATATAGAATTAAAATTAAAAGGAGCTCAAAAATTGTAACCAGATGATAAATTTACATTAAAGCGAAATACATTTTTTTTTATTGCGAATCAAATAGTTTCGAAGCAGAAAATTCTCGAATCTGAGAAAAACGAATAGGAAAAAATAGATGAAAAAAATTAAAATTAAATCAAAAGAGCTCAGAAATTGTATGGGTATGAGAAATTATCATCAACCTGATAATAGTCAGAGTGGTGCATGACTTTCTCCAATTTCTCATCACAGCCTTCAGACAATTTGAAAATCAAAACAAACCTTAATTATGCTAGTCTCTATGCATTCGACGAGATATGTATGTAAAGCGAGGGGAGGTTGAGGGGAACAGATTAGTGTTATGGTAGGGGTATTATACAGAAAGGGAACTTAATGAAACCCTAATACTGGATCTGCGAGTGTGAAAGTACAATTTTAACCTCCATATAACAGGAAGTTGTGGGCTGGGCTTCTGAGCTTTGAAGTATTGGATACAGGAGTGAAAATTTAAAGTGAAATCGACGGGGGAAAATTACCTAAAAACCTACCTTTTAATTATACATTTCAAACATCAGGTCTTAAAACTTTTCTTTTCACAAATCAGTTGTTAATTCATCTTTTCACAACAAAATTAATATTTAATCCACGTATTCAACCCCACCCACCCTCATTTTGTTCAAAATCCAATTTCATTTCTAACCTATCTTCTCTCTTTTCCCCCTCTCTCTCTCTCCTATCTCTCTCTCTCTCTATCACCCTCTCCACCCAACCCACCTCTCTCTATATTTCATCAAAGATCTGAGCAGTAGAGTCGGCGCCACCGCCTTACTCCTCCCCTGGATCATCCGCATGGCCACCGTCGCCTCCAACACCTCCGCCACCCGCGGTGTTTGTAAACCAATCGGGGCTCCGTAACCCTGATCGAAGGCTCCGTTGACATTGAGTCGATCCTCCGCGAAATCCCGTCAAAAGAAAGACCTTCATCGGCATCAAAGGCTTCAATAGAGTCTTTGGCGGTTGTGAAAGTGACTGAACCGGATTTGGAGTGCTCGATTTGCTTGGTGGAGTTCGAAGTCAACGGGGAAGTCGAAGAAATGCCCTGCAAGCATAAATTCCATTCAGTTTGTATCGATAAATGACTAGGGCTCCATGGATCATGCAAGGTTTGTCGGTACAAGATGCCGGTGGAGGATAAGAAGTAAGGTGAATCAGGTTATGAGGAATCGAGGAGAGGAGGGAAGAGATTGGGGATTCGGATCTTAACGTGGTGACAATGGTGCTGTGCGGTGGTGTGGGATGTTATGGTGGTGACCAGTGGTGTTTTGGCGGTGGTGACTGGTGTTATATGCGGTGGTACAGTATGCTGGTTGCAGCTACGAGCATTGGATCTTCACGTAGTAGCGGTTGAGCGGTATGCTAGTGGTCGTCGTGGTTGTTTGTGACCAATTTT
>CAIGRN010027657.1:0-15710 GCA_903798345.1 Fraxinus anomala
TAGATTGTGAACATATGATAATTGACACCTTCCAAAATTTTCTTCTAGCCATAAGAAAAACTCATCTAGATAATATCTTCACACCCATTGAGATAATTATGGCCATTGTATTGAAAGAAAGTGATACTCTCTCTCTCTCTCTCTCGACTTGCTTACCCGTCTTTTGGAGAGTGTGAAAATAAAAAACAAGGAGCTTTTTCATGTTGCAAGGAATATGGTAAAAAGATTTTTTGAGAAGTTGATATGATCAAACTTTATTTGTCACAATCTATAAAAGTATACATGGTTTGTTTCGATATTCGGATGTTGACTTACTAATTCTCGGCATACTGTGTTAGCTCCTCCCTTTAATGTTCCTATATTTTATGCTAAGATAAAAACATAACTTATTTTTAATCATAAATTTTTTTAGCTTACTTTTGATGCGTCATATGTGCTCGTAGACTTTAATGATAATTATTATTTTTAATGGCATGGCATGTCTTTTTTACTCGATTTTCAAAACACATTAATAACAGAGTTTTTAATCACTTACATAAAGATAATCTGTTTGATTGGTCATCACACTTGAACGAAAATTATATTTTTAATATAACAAAATTGTTTCCTTGTCGGGTCCATTCAAGCATGATGTTTCATTCATTTATTTTTGCAGGTCAGTCTACAAATTTGGTTCCTTGTGCTTCTCAATTGAAGTTTTTGAAGAGGAGGTGCATAAGTTTTTGCTTTTTTGGCTTCCCTGTCGCTATTTGATTAGAAGAAACGATAGTCCCCTTGATCAGATCATATTTTTGGGAATGATTTAATGCTTGCATTGTCATCAATTAATCAAATCACTCCCCTTTATTCATGCACCACAATCTAACACTTTTGCCCACAATTGAAACTAAAATTGCCTTGCACTCGAAATTTGGTAACGACCTTCATCCAAGGCATATTAGGTCAAAGACTAGGGCATAAGAGCGAGGCATGCCTATACCATATTCTATGTCAATTTTAAGGGTCTGGCACAAAGCAATCTCAAATGTCGGTAGGCAAACTAGCCTTTATTTCTAAAATGTATTTAAAAAAAATTATTTTATTTTCTGTTAACGTACTCCATATATGTCTCACTCCACACGCGACCATCCTTTCCTTCAAGTCGAGTTCCTGTTTGACCCCATTTTCTCAAATCTATTTTCAACTATAAATATCATGGAATCCACAACTTTTATTAACTCTTTCACCCTACATTTTATCAACTTTTGTCAAAATATATTAAAATTCTATTTTCACATAAACCACATGGGGGCTAAAATAAGACCTGAGAGAATTTATTATGGTAGAAAAAAATTGTCTTGTCAACACCAGGTTTGAGGATCAAAATCTAACTGTCAACTAAAACGACTACAGATACCAGCTAATCCAATTGAAACGGTTAGGTGAAGAAGTAAAGAAAATCACAGCCAGAGCCATCCCATCAGTCCACAGCTTCCACTCTCATTTATTCTAATTTCGTTTGCAGTTTCAGATATGCACTTATCAATTTTCATGTCCATACAGAATTGGGTTCTTCTGCTAATTGTTTTTTAACTCTCTGGATCTTCGGCATGTAATTTTAAATTAGCTGAGTAATTATTTTTCTGTGATGAATTGTTGCTTTTTGTGAAATGGATTTGTCTGTTTGTTTTTGTTACATTCTGCACTGGTATTCTGGGGATTGTCATATGCTTCTTAGACCTAGCTTGTTGCACGATTTCTATGTTTGTGAAGCGAGAATGCATGGAAGGAAATGTGTTTGTCTTTATCCATAGTAAGAGAAGCCTGAATTAAGACACCGAGTGGAATGTAACACATCGAATTATGTGATCGTTGAATCCTACAGCAGGAAAGTACAATAAAAAGTTTTGAACCTTTTAATCCTTGTGTGTGTGTGTGTGTGTGTGTGTGAGAATTTGGGCGTGTTAAGGCGAAAACTGTAGCAGATGAAAAGGGACCACTCGATTTTCTTAGTTAGTTTCCCTGTGGTTGAATAAAGGTTCATGAATCCATGTAACATGTGAAGCTTATATAATTAATTTGAATGAAGTTGAAGTTTCTTTGATTATAGGTATATCCTCTGTTTGATCTAATATTTAAGTGACCTTTTACTTTTTGGAAGTAAGAAGAATTTCTGGGTTTATGTATAATATTATTTTATTAATAGAATGTGTGATTGAAATGAAGAAAGAGAAAAAAATGAGAATGAAAATGAGAAAAAAAATATATGTCAAACAAGGGCTAAATTTGCATTTTGCGTAGGGAAAAGTAAATATGAGATACCGGTGCCAACATCCACAAGTTCTTTCACATTCTGTGTCCTCAATGAACCTACATCAGGTTTGTAACTTGCAACAAAAAAGTCAAGACTTGGTGTCGTTGGCCATTACATTGTTAGCGTGTTCGGTAGGGTGAACGGTATATCACTTGAAATTATCGAAAAAAATAAGCAAAAATATTGTCCATTCTAGTGTTCAATATTGTCTAGTATCATGTAGCAAACATATCCAGCTTGTTTCAAAATGCGAACCTAATAAGAGACGAGAATTTATTTAATTATGATTGCTGGTGAATCCATGTGTTTAGGCAGGGAAGTTAAGTTTATTGTTTAGGAACATGACCAGTATTATGTTCAAGATCATGAATGTTGATGTTCCGTCGAAAGCAAAATGCTTGTTCAACATTATGGGATCTAGTTTTTACCAATACCCAATCTTCTGTTCTTCAAACTTGCGAAAGTCGAGCCACTTTACTGGAATACAGAATCTGACTAATTTAAATTTGTTCATAGGGAGATCTCATCGCATGGCAGATTGAGCTTCCATACATGGTTCGTGTCGTTATCTATGCATCTATTTTAGGTAAACTTCAGACAATTGATGTGTAAATATCTTATATTGTTGATTGCAGCATGTTTAAACGAAGCCTGACATTTACGTGTTTTTAATATTCAAATGTCTTGGAGAATGTAATGGTGAAACTGATGATGAAAGGGAGCCAACGGTAACAAGAGAAAGCACTGAGACAGATCCTTTGATGACAGAAAATGTGGTTAAATTGCCATACGGAACAGATGAAGACGACATGGAATCTGGTACATCTAGTTCTTCTGGAGATTTACATGATGTCAAGATTTGTGCAATCTGCTTTGACAAGCCAAGAAATTGCTTTCCTTGTGGTCATTTTGTTACATGTCAAGACTGTGGTTTAAGGTATAAATCTGCTGCAAAAGTTTGATTTTCCTTTGAACAAGTAAAAGTGAGAGGATAATGCTAAAGGGCTGTTTTGCAGGATCAAGGATGAGGAGAACAAGTTGTGTCCAATATGTCGAAGACTAATTAAAAAGGTCAAAAAACTGATCATTCCATAGAACTTAAATCTCTTTAAATATTTCATCATGGAGAGGCCACGACAAGAAGTTATTATGTGATTGAAGTTTCAATAATCCCCGTATGATGTAAAAATATATAAATTTCCGTAATTGTCGGTTCTCGATTTTCTCTGCTTTCAAGCATGGTAATCATGTATCATTCCGATTACTTCATCCATAAGGAGTTACATGGGAGTTTATGTTTTCTTTTTTCATTGATTTTGACTATTTTTGAGACAAGAGGAGCTTGTTAATTTTTTAATCAACCAATTTAGTGTAATTTGGAAAGCTATCTCAACCCACAGTTTCTTTCAATTTAATCCACTATAAAAGAGTTATTTCCAAATCTATCCGAACTTGGACAAAAAAAAAAAAATAATAATAATAATAATAATAAAATAAAAAAATCCTATGCTAATAAATCATCCCTTCCAAACGCTGTGTTCTTTGTTCTTCAACTTTTCTAGGTTCTTCAACGTCCATCCTAGTCTTCAACATTTCTCCAATTTCGTATCAATTTAAGGTACAGATTCTGTTAATATAGTACTTTATTTCCCCCAATTTTTCCTTCAATGCGTAAATTGGAATTGTGTAGCTTCAATTAAGCAATCTGAAAGTTTCTAAAACTTCAGTGGAAGTCTATAATGTATAAATTGAAATGAGAAAAGGGAGTAATAAAATTTGATTAAAAAATCTAACGTGGGCTCTCTCTTTATGGGTAAACTCGTATATATATGGAATGTATTTGTGTTTCTTTGAGGGAAAATTTGCAAGTGTTTGCAGTACAGTTTAAGTGTTTGTCAAAATGCCTTACTGAGAATGTTGCCTTGATCCTGAATAAACTGGGTTGGAACTGAAATAGAAGCAAAGGTTTTCCATAATATATTATGGGATTTATAAAGAATTGAGAAGCATGAACTTAAACCAGTCAATTAAGTGTAATCTGGATGATATTTGGCTAATCGCATATTAAAACGACTTATTTAGATGATGATGATGATGATGATGATCATAATAATAATAATAATAATAATAATAATAATAATAATAATAATAAGTGTTACCAAATATTTATAAATAACAAGTTTTTTTGTTGCTAAACAACTAAAGCAAACTGACAAACTCCTTGCCGTCATGGATCCAATACCATTTGATACTTGCTGAAAACTACAACCTAATATTACATGATATCTTGGGTTAAGATTCCAAGAACAGCAAGGCCTAATTATTTGTTGGGTATGTATCATTTCTATGCATGGATGCTAATCAGAAATCTTCATTTGTGTCCATCCATATACAAAATTGCCAATCTTGATAGTGAAATGTAAAACAAGCAAATAAAAATGTACCATCATTTTAGCAGGGACCATATATAAAAATGTATACTTTAAATTATTCTGCCAATGCCAGCATTGGAACTAGGAAATGTTATCATCTCGTGAAGTGTTTATTGCTAGTCTTGATGCGCCGTGTACCTGCTGGATTCATTTTTTCATCAAAGATGTGACACGTGTACAGTTTTTACAAATAGGTAACTGCGAGACTATGTTTGACAAATCTCAGATATAAAACAGTTAACCCCTTTATTCCTTCAATTGATCTCTCAATGGAGACCTTATTCTTCTTCATCCTCCTCCCCTTCCTCTATTTTCTCACAAATCATTTGCTCAGAAAGTTACAAAATTATCCACCAAGTCCTCTTCTCTCCTTACCAGTAATAGGCCATCTCTATATCTTTAAGAAGCCACTCCATAGAACCTTGGCCAAGATTTCAAACAAGTATGGTCCAATCCTCTTCCTTCAATTCGGTTCTCGCCCCGTCCTCCTTATATCCTCTCCCTCTGCTGCGGAGGAATGCTTCAACAAAAACGACATCATATTCGCTAATCGTCCTAGGTTGCTTGCTGGAAAGCACCTCGGTTACAACTACACCACACTTGTTTGGGCATCATATGGTGATCATTGGCGCAACCTAAGACGGATAGCTTCCCTCGAAATTTTGTCTATGTATCGGATCCAAATGTTTTCTGATATACGTAGAAGTGAGGTTAATTTACTGGTAAAAAGACTCATCAGAGGTACTGAAGGGGGAGAATATCAGACAGTGGATATGAAATCGTCATTCTTTGGGATGTTGCTGAATATCATGATGAGAATGATTGCTGGAAAGCAATATTATGATGATGATGATGGTGGTGGTGATGAAAATGATCGTGATGATTCTGGGAATTTGGAAGAAGTAAGAAAGTTTAAGGAGATTGTGACTGAGACTTTTCAATTGAGTGGTGCAACAAATATTGGAGATTTCATTCCACTTTTGAGGTGGATAGGAATGGATAAAATTGAAAACAGGTTGAAGATATTGAAGGAGAAGAGGGACAGATTCATGCAAGACTTAATTGATGAACACAGGACGAGTACAACAACTTATAAGCAGAGGGAGAAGACTCTGATTGACATTCTCTTGTCACTCCAAGAGACTGAACCCGAATGTTATAACGATGAAATTATCAGAGGCATGATGCAGGTAAATATTTTGGGAAACAAAACCTTGTCTATCACTCACTATAGTCTAGAGAAAGTTTGCTTAGAGGTGTAAACTGAGTCAAGATATCCCTATTCTAGATAGCCCCATGCCAAGCACATGGCATGACTTGGGTGGCCCATGAGCCACTGAAGCCAGGAATGCATTGCACCACTTAAGCCGTGGGTGCACGGCCTGGCCCAGACTAGACGACTCATTTTTACACCTCTAAGTGTGGCCTTTGATTCTTTCAGCATTATCTTCTCCAAAGTCCTAACACGATGTTTATTGTATTTCTTCGCAAACAGAAAATAAAAAATTGACATGGATCATTTGTTTCCCTTGTATTATGGCTAAAATAATCAAGAATTTTGAGAAACTGTGGCAATCATATGCCTACTTGTTTATTGAAACTAATTACATTAACATTAGTTTGATTGTGACAGAACATTTCTTAATAATGATTGTCAATTTGGGTAGGTAATAAAATTGCTAAAAGACTTGTTTATATGTAGGTGATGTTATCTGCTGGGACAGACACTTCAGTAGCAACAATGGAATGGGCATTGTCACTTCTTCTGAACAACCCAGAGGCACTAATGAAGGCTCAAAATGAAATCGACAATTACATAGGGAATTCGAGACTAATCGAGGATTCTGACCTCCCTCGACTTCCTTATCTCCACGGAATTATCAATGAGACGCTACGTATGTGCCCCGTGGACCCCTTGATCCCCCCACACGAGTCATCCGAGGACTGCACGGTAGGGGGATTTAGAGTCCCCCGAGGTACAATGCTATTAGTGAACATATGGGCTATACAAAATGATCCTAACTTATGGGAAGAGCCAAGAAAATTTAAACCCGAAAGGTTTCTTAATTTACCCGGCCAACGAGATGGATTTGTGCTGATGCCATTCGGCTATGGAAGGAGAGGGTGTCCCGGTGAGAATTTGGCAATGCACGTCGTTGGCCTGGTGGTGGGATCGTTGATTCAGTGCTTCGAGTGGACTAGAGAGGGTGAAGAGCTGGTGGATATGAGTGAAGGTCCGGGGCTTACAATGCCCAAGGCTAAGCCACTCTTGGCCAAATGTAGGCCACGCCAAGGAATGCTGAAATTGCTTTCTCAAATTTGATCAAAGTATTGTGTGGCAATATTGTCTTTTCTTTAATTTCGTCGAAATGTCTTCTAGCATACAAAGAAGGGTTTGATCATTAGTGTGTGTACTCACGGCCCACAAAAATTTATATTTTGCCAAGCGATGCGATTTCCCTTATTTTTTATTTTTTCGTGATACCACTTACGTCTCACCACCACCACGAGCTCAAATCAACCAAATATTCTCGTAATAAAATTTAAGAAACTCCATTGGTAAAATGCTGATCCCAATAAACTATAAATAAAAAAGATTCATCGTTTTTCTTTTATCTTTTGAGGGTGCAAGAATTGGAAAAAAAAATGTTGGTCCCGGACAATGGTTTAAACCTATTGGGATTTCTTGATGAAATATAATCGACAAAATGAAAAATAAACAACAATTATAAAGGATAGTAAAAATAACACAAAAACACCAAAATGTTGACTCAGTTCAGCAAATCGGCCTAATCGAAAGCTCAGGGACTGGAGCTCGTTCCACTAGTGCAAATCTTCCTTTCAAAAGAGAGTATCGTGTACATCAAAACACTCAGAACACCAGTTTTGATCATCGATTCAAATGGATCTACAAAACAAAGATTCAAATCCTTTCGAATAATCAACCCTAACAATCTTGACTCAAACTAAAAACAACACAAACTCAACCAAGCCTAGAGTTATTGTAGCCGGATAATTTTTCAAGATCAATCTCAAACCAAGATTAAACAAAGAAAATTTTAACCAAAAAGGGAAGAAGAAGGTCACATAGACGAAAAACTAGAGAGAAAAAATAAGGAGCCTAAAAAATGATAAAAACCACATCTCAACCCAATGAACCGACAGCCAGTTAATTAGATTAATAATCCAAGAATGAATCTCATCCATCCACCTGATCAGGACATTCACAACCCCTCTCAACTAGCACAATCATTGCCATAGCCATTCAACCATTTGGAGGTTGTCACGTAGGTCATCCACAATCCAAATAATCAGCTAAAGCAACTTTCAGAAATATCACCCTTTTAATAGTGTTTTGAGAAGCACACACTTTTAATCTTCACATTAGTTCTCAATAACACTCAATTCTCTCTGGTTGCTAAATTGCACATTGAAAGCTAGTCCATCATCATTGCCCAATACCTACAAAAGAATTTAACATGTATCAATATGAAGTAAAACCAAACAAGATTTAAACTTTCCAATAGATAAAATTTTTGTCACTGTATCTGATAGATTTTTGTTAGTATGAATTTTAAATAAATTAACTTCGCCTATGGAGATCTTTTCTCTATAAAATGATATTTCACCTCAATATATTTTGATTTTTCATGATAAACAAGATTTTTGCTATGTAAAAGTGCACTCTAGCTGTCAAAAAAGATAGCGGGAGTATCATATAGAAAGTCCAATTCATTTAAAATTCTTTTTAACCAAATACATTTTTTTACAGCCTCAGAATGGCAATATATTCAACTTCAGTACTGTATATTACCATTGACTGCAATTGTGATTTCCATTTTATGCAATTATCACAAAGTGTAAAAAAGTATGTTGTGGTAGATTTTCTGTTATCTTTATCGCCAGCAAAATCAGTATCCACATACCCTTTTAAGGTCAGGTCATCAGTCATTTCTCATACATAAGGCCCAGATTTAAAGTACCAAAAATGTATCTTAACAACCCTTTCAAACCAGCCTAATGGAGCTTACCAAGGTTGGACATAAATCTGCTAAAAAAACTAATTACATAATCTGAATTAGGTGTAGTTATAATCATGGAGAACATAACAGAACCTATAGCATTAGCATAAGGTATGTTCCTCATCTCCCTTAATTCATCTCATGTTTTATAAGTGTGTGCACTGGAAAGATTCATGTGGACTGCTAAGGGAACACTCAGATTTTGATCTATTCATGCGAAATTTAGTTATAACTTTGTTCAGATAGGTTCATGTGGGACTGCTAAGGGAACACTCATAGATTTTGATCCATTTATGCCAAATTTAGTTATAACTTTGTTCAGATAGGCTCCTAAGAAACAGTTAACTATTTTCAGGTCTATCTCTTTTTATAATCATTCCCAAAATCTTTTTAGCACTCCCTAGATCATTCATGTCAAACTCAAATTTTAAAAGATTTTTTTATTCTTATGATTTCAGACTTGCTAGAAACAACTAGAAGCGTGTCATCAATATAGAGTAGCAAGTAAACCTCACAGCCCCCCTCTTTGAGTTATTATAGTACAAGCAAGCATCATAGTCAATTCTTTTAAATACTATCTCAAGTACATATGAATCAAATCTTTTGTATCATTGTCTAGGACTTTGTTTAAGTCCATACAGTAATCTTTCCAATTTGCACACAAAGTCAACTTTACTCTTTATCCCAAAACCTTGAGGCTAGCTCATGTAGATATTTTCTTCCAATTCCACATGTAGGAACGCAATCTTAACATCAACTTGTTCTAGTTCCCAAATGAATTGAACAACCAATGCAAGAATCGGTCTAATAGTCTTATATTTGATCACATGAGAGAATATCTCATTGTAGTCAAACCCCACCTTTTGAGTAAATCCATTGGCCACTAATCTAGCCTTATACCTTGGAAGATCACTAGGATTGTTCCCTTCTTTAAGTTTGTAAATTCATTTACATTGTACTTTCATATGATCCTTAAGTTTATTAACCAACTTCCAAGTTTTATTCTCAATTAAAGATTGAATTTCTTCTTCCAATTTTCAAAGTTTAGATCATTCATAACTTCTTCAAAAGAAGCAGCTTCAGAACGTTCTATGGCTTCACCTGAAACTAAAAGCAATATCAGTCAAGCTTTGAGATTCATATCTAGGGTTAGGTTTTATTTTTCTCATTTCTTTATCTCTTGTAAGTTTGTAATCTTGAATTGAGACATTATCGGTTAGAAGGTCAGGCTTTTCAGTTTCATTTTCACTTTGATGTCATTCACCTCAACGGGTTCAGGTGCAGGTTCATGTTGTTCAATTAAAGGAATCTCAATTTCATTTTCTTCTGGTTGAGATAGATTGAACTTGATTAACTTGACCACACTTTAAATGCCCTTCTTATTTCTAGATTTAGTAAACTTGTTAGTTTTATGTTTTATGCATGGTATTTCAAATTCATTAAAGACTACATCTTTGATATAAATAATCTTAATACCTCACACACCCAAAACCCAAAACCTATACCATTTTACCCCTTCAAGATAACCTAACATCACACATTTAGTGGCTCTAGATTCTGGTTTTTCCTCTGATTGATGTGCATAAGCAGGACATCCAAAGACTCATATGTGTGTCAGATTTGGCATGCTCCCAATCCACAGTTCTTGCGGAGTTTTGAAGTCCACGAAACTGGGTGGAAATCTATTAATCAGGTTAGCGGTAGTGCGACTACCTCTACCTAGAACTTTGGCAATCCCTGAGCTAATAAGCATGCATCTGAACTTATTCATCAGAGTCATGTTCATCCTCTCTGCTACCCCCATTTTGTTGATGTGTAAATTTGACAGTTCTATGTCTCATTATTTACTTTTGCTGCAATAATTTTCAAATTCAAAGTTAGAAAACTAAATGTCATTATCAGTCCTTAAAGTTTTTAACTTTTTATTTTATTGGTTTTCTACTATCTTAAACCAAATTCTGAATTTCTGAAAGGTTTCAGATATAGCCTTTAAAGGGTAAACCTAAGCCTTTCTAGAATAATCATCTACAAGGGGTTGAAAATACTTATTTCCTCAAAAGGTAGGATGTTTTTCAAATGGTCTATTGTTATTATGGAAACTTGTTTGAAAACTCACTCTGTCAGATTTACCCAACACACAGGTCTCACGAAAACTAGTTCAATTTCATCTTTCCCAAGTAATATTTGGTTACTTAGATACTTCATGCCTTTTTTACCAATATGACCCATCTTGTTATGCCAGAACTCAGATTTGTTTTCAGTAACAATAAATAGACTAGAATTAGGTACATTGATTGTATTACCTTCAAGGTAGTACAATCCATATCTCTTTAGTCATTTAATAACAATTAAAGAACCTTTCATAATTTTCAGAACCTAATTGTTAGACATAAAACACATATCGCTCATCTTCAAGAATCCCTAAGGAGATGAGGTCTTTTTTCATATTAGGGACAAATCTAACATTCCTAATTGTTCTCACAATGCCATCATGCATTTTAATGGCAATGCCATCAATCCCAATTACAGTATGAGAATTATTATCTCTCAAATAAACTTTCTTAGGTTCTATATCCTTATAACTATAAAAGTAAGATTTATGGAACTCATATGAAAGGTACGACCAGAATCTAATATACAACTCTTACTAGTTTCATCATTAGTTACAGTCATTACATGCAGTCTATCTAGTTCAGACCCTCCAGCAAAATTGTTAGTTCCCCATCGTTCTGATCTTTTTATTTCTTTTTTCAATCAAAAAAGTCTCTCTTAAAGTGGCTCAATTTTCCACAATGGTAGCACTTTTTATTACTCTTTTCTTTAGATTTTGATCTCGCTTTTGATTTCCCTTTCATCATTTTTATGTTGAATTGTATTTTCTTTCTACAGTCTTCTTCTAACAAACATACTCTCCTTTCTAGGATTAGATTTAGATTTCTTTCTGAATTCTAGCTCTCTGTATCTCAAGCCATCTAGCATTCATGATATCCTTATAAGATTCAGCCAATGAGTTTAGTAAAATTACAGCAAGGTCTTCATCATCAAATTTCTTTTCATTGTGTACTAGACTCTTAATTATAATGCTAAAGTCACTTCAGTTTACTTCTAAATCTTTTCCAGGGTCCATTCCGAAGCTAAATTTGTTTTCCAAAAGATAGATTCATTTGGCAAAGTTTTAGTGAGAAACATGATATCAAGTGCAGTCTATAAGACTCTAGCAGTTTTGACTTCATCTACTTGTCTAACAATATTATCAGATAAGTGCAAAATTATTGAACTATATGTATTTTCATTCATCTCTTCGATTTCATCAAGTTTGACTTTAAGTTCTGTAGAAAAAAATTTAGGATCATCAAGGGTTTAGCAACCCTTTGTTGGACTAAAATGGCCATCATTTCCTGCTTCCATATTGAGTAATTCTCATTTTCATCGAATTTTGATAATTTGACCTTCGAAACCATTACATGTTCTATAAAATGGTAGCTCGTACTCATGACAGATTATGATCTTAACTTTCAAATCAAATATTAGGCAGAAAAGGTTTTGAAAAAATTTCCAATTTAAAACAATTACTAATGTACAGAAATTGAAGCAGGAATCAACAATATTTGATCATGAATTGTAACAGTATCAGTTATTAATACAGAGATAACAATTATCTGTCAAGGATTTCAGAGATACAGAATGCTAAACAAAAACAGATATATACATATGCAAATCAAACCTAATTTCTACACAAGAAATATATCATACATATATATTATCCATCATGCATCACCAATTAAAGACTTACTAAAGTTTATGAAACGTTCTCATCAAATATTGATGTAAAACAGTGAAGAAAAACCTAAAAAATCTTTATCAAGAACCAATAATCCACTTAATCACCAAAGATAAGTGCAGTTGGCACACTGCCACACAATCGATTACTAATTTCACCAAAAGAAAAATTAATCAAAAAATCACTTTTGACAGATATTTAAAAAATCGATAGATTCCGCAAAAATTTGACCAAAGGAAAAAATTGATTTAAAAAAAAAAAAAAGCGCACTCAGAAACCATAGAGGCTCTAATCCCAGTTTTGTTGGGATTTTTTGATAAAATATAATCAATAAAACAAAAAATAAACAACAATTACAAAGCATAATCAAAAAAGAACACAAAAACACCAAAATGTTGACCTCGTTCAGCCAATCGGCCTAATTTGGAGGGCTCAGGTACTGTAGCCTATTCCACTAGTGCAAATCTATCTTCCAATAGATAGTATTGTTTACATCAAACCACTTAGAACACCAGTTTTGATGATCAATCCAAATGGATCTACAAAATCAAGACTCAAATCTCTCGAATGAACAACCTAACAATTCTAACTCAAACTAAAAATAACACAGACTCAAACAAGTCTAGAATTACTGTAGCAGGATAGTTTTTCAAAGAACAATCTCAAACTAGGATTATAAAGAAGATTTTAACTAAAAATGGAAGAAGATCACATAGACGAAAAACAAGAGAGAAAACTGAGGAGCCTTAAAAATGAAAAAAAAAAACGTCTCAACCCAATAAACCGGTGGCCAAGTCAATTGGATTAATAATTCAAGAATGAATCTCGACCATTCATCAGGTGGTTCACAACCCCACTCAACTAGCACAATCCTTGCAACGACCAATGAACCATTTGGAGGCTAGAAACGTAGGCCATCCACAATCCAAATAATCAACCAAAGCAACTTTCAGAAATAGCATCCTTTTAATAGTGTTTTGAGAAACACACTTTCAAAACCAAATTTTAACAAAGTAAAATTTGTAGAAAGTAAAGAAATTGAACACGAAGAATTTTCACCCACTAATCGAAATGCTACTCACCGTCAAGCATTTACAAATTAGTTTGAGATCGAGCAAAAAATGTTCAATACAAATGTACGAAGAAATATTTTGATTTCTTTGAATTTCTCTTACCTCACAAATTTACAATTTGTTAGCCATAGTACACACAAATCTGTCCCACTCACCTACACTAAGTAAACATCAAATGTCTACTTAAGATTTATAGAGAAGAATAAAAAAAAATCAGATGATGCATTCAAGAGAGAAAATCAGAAATTGTGCACACGCGTGTGTAAACTAGGGTTACAATTCTTTTATAAAAAACCACAATTAACCCTACATCCAACTCCCACAATTTAACCGTGTGTAAGACATATATAGATCATTGCACCTAAGCGAGCCAGAAATCGAAGGCAATGGTCAGAACTAGTGAGGCATCAAACATTACAAAAATAATGGGGAATTAGCAACAATGGCCTTGCCTAATATTGTGTTTGGGTAAGTGGTCTTTGACCATGCAAAAGAAATAAAAATAAACATTAAAAAAATCTTAATAAATATGAAATGTTTGCAATAAATAATTTTACTCTATTAATTTTTTTTGTTTTAATGTTTTGTTAAATAATGATATTTGATTCTTTAGTGAAAGAACGCTTAGTTCATGTTATCTCTTTTTCAGAAGATTTATATAGGCATTTTATTTTTGCATTTATCGCAAAGTGTGCATTTCCATTCTTCTGGTTTTTGGTTTGTTCATTACTGCTCTTGGATTTTCATTTTTACAGTTCTAGCAGTTTATTTATGTAGTTTTTGGTTTTCAGAAAATTTAATTTAATTTTTTTTTTTTTTTTGTTCATTTCTGCAGTTCTGCCAAAGTGTCCTGGCAAATGAATAACCATAGAATGGCGACTTGACGGTGTAAGCTCAATCTGATACCACATAGAAGTCTGTAACAGCCAAGCATTCTCATGCTCAAGTAGAACCCCCCCTACCGTACTCCAATGAAAATCACTGGGAATAAGAGTAAAGTTATCCCACGTCAGCTGATAGTAGTCATGAATGACCTCGAGTGTAAACATAATCCACTTATCCCGCACCCATGTCTCATGTTGATGTTCGGACCCGAGGGTGTAGATGTCCATGTTGAAGTTTGTATAAAACTCACGAACTAGTCCCTCGTAAACCGGATGAGGTCGGTCTATTACCTTTTCCCAACCACAGTGATGGACCAAGGTGGCTATCTCAAAATGGGGAAAATCCTCCAATCGGACCGATCTCTCAAGAAGCATGGCCCAATGGTTAATGATCTCAGCGTAACGAGTAATGGCCTCTTGATTGACAAATCGTCGTATCCCTCCTTCAGGTCCTCGATTGCGTGAAGTGTCGAAGGTGCTTGCTACTTTCTCCTTGCCTTTAGAAATTCGTTTAGGAGGCATTCTGCAACACAAAGAAAATTGAAGCGTGTAAGTCATATGTGAAACATAAATGGATCCTATAGTAGGTGAAGGTAGTATAGAAAAATGAGTACGAAGGTCTAAACGAATGTTGAAGCATTATCAGAAAATTTTCCAAGAAAGTAGTTGATAAATAATTTATGAAATCACAATCACCAATAATCACATAAAGCAAAAGAAGACAAGAACTGTCAAACTTCATTACCTTTAAGCTCAGTTATTAATATAGTGAATAAATCTATCATTTCTAGAAATCTTTCTTCAGATTCCAAATCGTAGCGTAACATGTATCATTGTCTGTTCCCATCATGGAATAGATGAAATAAATCAAAAATGAATATTTGTTCAAGAATGAAATCTTATTGAAACTGTCCATATCCGATTCATCCTTCGGAACCCTATCNTTCGGAACCCTATCACACCCCGAATATGAAGAAGCATGAATTGAGATAAATCAAGTCCAGGTGTAACATCTTGATAAATATCAAACCAAGGTTTATTTGACTCATCTACTTCGAAATTTCTTATTATGACATTGAACACTCTTATATTAAACCAAACGTAATGAAAACTTGCCACTGGATTGGGATGAGAAATCTTTTTAATCTGTAATCCTGAATTGACCAGATTCCCATTGCTATGTGATTTTCACGGCTTTGAATTGTTGTATGTCTGATGTATAATT
>CAIGRN010027660.1:0-17550 GCA_903798345.1 Fraxinus anomala
TTTTTTCTATTTTATCTATAAAGTTTTGTATGTTTTCAATCATTATAGTTATAACTGGTATTTTAATAAAATTTTCAGATATATTAATTTAAAAACATTTTAAAGTCTCTTGGGATGATATAATTGATTTATATAATCTCTTTTATTTATATTATTATTAAATTCCTTTTCTAATTTTTATTTTCTTTTTTATTTTATAAATTTTTTGATTCTATACGGACCTCTCGGGCCTCTAAGTTTTTCCATTTTTTTATTAATAATTAAAATATATTTGGGTTTTAATAGAAACTTTATATATAATATGATGACTAGTGTGCAATTTATATATTGGGGTATTCTTGATAGTTTCAAATGTTTTAGAAAAGTCAAGGGCTATTTTTGAATTATGGTTTTGTGATAAGGCTATTTGCATGTATTTCCTCTATTATGCTACTATTTGANCTAGTGTGCAATTTATATATTGGGGTATTCTTGATAGTTTCAAATGTTTTAGAAAAGTCAAGGGCTATTTTTGAATTATGGTTTTGTGATAAGGCTATTTGCATGTATTTCCTCTATTATGCTACTATTTGATTTACATTAAAATGAGATTTTAGGAAAAAATGTATTTTATAATAGTAATTTTTTTTAGAGAATGTATATTTTAAAATAAGGAATTTTTTTGAATTTATGTGATTAAAAATAAATTTTTAAAAAGTGCATTTTTAGAAAAAGGGAGTCCAAACATGGACTATATTTCTAGAAATGTAGAGTACCTCTTGCTAAGCAATCCATTTATTTTTCATGGTTTCCAATTGCAATTTAGTAGGGTAAATTTGAAGCTCATCGACTAAATCCCTATTTGGCCCACATTTCTTAAAATATAGCCCTTGTGCTCCGTTTTAGCCATGTTTGATAGTCATTATTTTGAGAAAATGGAGTTTTGAATAGTAATTTTTTGGAGAATGTGTGTTAAAAAATGAGTATGAGAATTAAAAAGTTTTGAAATAATGTTTGTCAAATAAAGACTTAATGAGGTTTTAAGGAAAAATGTATTTTCGAAAAATAATTTTTTGAAAAATTTGTAATTAAAGAAGAAAGAAATATTTTGAATTTGCATGTAATATTATTTTATTAGAAAATGTATGGTTAAAAATATGAGAAAGAGAAAATGCATTTTGAATTTAATGAAGTCCAAATAGGGGTTTATTTTTCTCAAATTCATTTTCAATCACATATTTTATAAGATCTACAATTTTTATTATTTTTTAATCATACATTTTTTTTAAATCAAAATCTACTAAAAATCATATTTTTATCCAAACTAAACATAGGCTAAATTGAATTTTTTTTTTTTTTTTTGAAAGCTCAGTGACTGCAAATAAAATTTACCCAATTGGTAAAAAAGGTCACTATCGTAATCTTACTCCTAATTTAATTTACCGTTTTCCAAAAAAAGAAAAAAAGAAAAAGAAAAAGAAAATCTTGAAAAATATGGAGACTTCCCTCATACACCTCTGACAGGACATGACCGTTTTTATTCCAAAGCGTTCCCTTCCATTTCTCCCAGCGATTCATTCCCCCTCCTTTGAATGTCACACAAACTTGCACCTATACATTCACACCCATATATACATATATATCGATCGAGGGAGGGAGAGAGAGAGAGTTGAAAGACGGGGAAATTGGAGAAGAAGATGTTTTACTCACAAATGCTTCTATCAAAGAAGGGGCCTTTAGGCACAGTTTGGTTTGCTGCTCATTGTTTCAAAAGGCTTAAGAAAGATCAAGTTAAGCAGACTGATATTTGTTCTTCTGTGGGTCTGTCTCTAATCTCTCTCCTCCTTTTTTTTCCCACTGTGTGATGTTAAGCTAAACTTCTAAAAGTTGTTTTTTCTTTTAATTTCTTGAAGTTTCAAACTTGTTTTCCCATGAATCGAGAAGGTTTTTCTGCTATTCTTTTCCACTTTCTGTTGAAATATTGACTTGTTAACCTCTTCCCTGGGATTTGAATGCACTAATGGAACTGTGTTTTTAAATTTTTGTCGAATTTTAAGAACGTTAATGTAAATATTGAGTGTTCATCACATACAGTTGTTGACAATTACTAGTTTGTGTTTGGTTTCCCTTAATTCGTATATCTGGGCTTCTTTTGTCAACGTGTTTGCAATTAGTAAATATGTTTAGTACGACTGAAAATATATTTGTATATGCTTCTTTCTTTGTATTTTTTGTATTCATGATAACCTTACTGTAGGCGTTTTTAATATGAGGGGAGAAGGATTTTGTTGATGCTAAATTTGTTGGAGATTGTTACCGTATGTTATCTTGCCACGTTCGTTTTTTATCATAAGCTAGTAACCTTTTTGCAAATTTTATTGTTTTGATATCAATAGGAATTCTCTTCATTTATTTAATGTAGTAGTATAGGGTGCCAGAGCAGGTTTAATATACCTTTAGGTAAAGCTTTCCATGATTTTCATTCTCTTGCAGGCAGCCTTGTGCTGCTCGTCTGATCAAATAATTTTTTCTTCTCATTGTTTTTTTTTTTTTTGGGCTTTTTTTAACACTAAATAAATTATTATTCAGAGAAGAAAGATAATTGTTTGGTAACGATATGTTTGCTAGTTGTAGTGAAGCCTAGCATACAAGTAACTAAAGGTGATACTGGAAGTTATTTGGTATATCCTAACAGTAATTGTATTGTAATCACATTTTATGACTTTTGGAAGAAAATGTATTATGTATCAACATTTTAAGACTTGTATAAACAGATTAAAGAGGTTCCCATTTACTTGATATCACCAAATTTTCATGAACATTAGATAATAATTTGTGTGGTATGAATTCGAATTATTTTTTCCATCAGTAAGTTTTGTATTCATATATCTAATACTCTGTCTCTGATTTATCTAATCTCATTTCTTCATGCAGATAAGATTTTACTTGATGAAGTTCCGGTGGTAACATATCGAATATTAGCCTATCTTCTTCTGGGTGTTGTGAGAATATACTCGAAGAAAGTCGAGTATCTGTTCCACGACTGCCATGGTGTTGTGGCTAAACTCGGTAACTTTGAGGTTGGCAAAAGGAAGGGTGCAAGTATTGGAGGTATGTGCGCTTCTCATTACTCCATCACCTTTCCTAAGAGATTCGAACTTGATGCTTTTGACCTAGAAGTCATGGAAGATCAAGACATAATCGAGTGAGTCAACATTTGAGTTCTATTTACTATTTTGTTCTGTCTATGCCTTTTAAATTACGATTTTGGATAGATACTGGTACTTGCAACAATGGTTTACAAACTTCTGGTTTTGTATTTTTTGTTATGCAGTGGAAATGTGAGATCTCGTGAAGACATCATGCTTGCTGGTATTTTATCTCTCCATCTATACACACTTATTATTTATTATGTGTAGTTTGGCATAACTTAGCATTTTCACTGGTCAGACGAATTGAGGAAGGAGGGCAACACAGTTGACCAGCTTGACAAGGTACATGTTTGAATATCTTTTCTTGCATTCTACTTCCTTTGATGTTGTGATATCTATAGATTGTTTTCATTCTAGTATAGAATATTTATTATCAATATTTTCATTTTCATTAAATGAGTGAATGCTAAATTTGTGTGAAAAGAAATGCATGCTTGGAGTGATGCACGACTTGCATTATCGAGTATTTGATCATTTAATGTGTCTATTCTTTCTTGTCCGCCATCCTTTGTTATATAAGAAAGGGAGGAAAAGAGTAATGATATTTGGCAATCAGAGGTGAAAGATATTCGGCAAAGTCTGATGAGAAATGATAATTCTTTTTGATCTATTTTTAGGGAATATTTGAGTAAGTGTTGCAGGCTTGCAGCCAATTTTCTGACGTCCCCTCTTGAACTTCAACTTTTGTTTAATCAATTTGTTGCTACAATTTTTTCAATATGAAGTTACATACTGCCCTCATTGCTACAGAAGGATGGCCTTTGGATACTGCATATATTGAAGCTCTTGATGGAATCTTGAATTTATAAATTTGATTTCATTCTTTTAAGTAACCCTGAGGCAGCATTGATTATTACTCTGTTTGGATTCTTTTGTGGACATCCCAATCAAAAAGGCCTAAGGGTTGTCCTTTGTTAAAATTCCCTCGACAAACGCAAAGATGTCAAAATAGATGTGTTTTAACAAGATTACAAATTCTTTTTTTGGAAAATCAGGATCATCATGAAGAGAATATTTCCTTTTCTGAAGCTTGTTCATCTGCTTACACTCCAGTTAGAGAGTAAGTACTTGAGATCAGGTATTTCCTCCATTGAGAAGATCAATATAGAATTCTGTTGACTAAAAGTATGTACATTCCCATTTGCAGTGTGTACTGTCCTTATCCCGTGGACGAACAATTGGTTGTAAACCAATCACATAATATGAGCAACTCACTAGCAAGCATGGAGATATTTCGTGGGACAGAATTCTTTCTAGAAGATCGTCTGGATCCTATGGTATTGGATGAGGCTGAAAATGAACAGGGTTGTGATAGACTATCTGATGAAGAGTATGAGGTTGCGAAAGAGAAGACGGAGCATCCTATGAGTAAATCGAACTTACAAGAAAACGAACCACGTGATCTTTCTAGGTCATATGATAAAAATAAGGAATTAGATGCAGAGCACATGAGACTTCCAGAAATTATTCTATTAGATAGTAGAAAATGTCAGAGGATAGAAGAGTATTCAACATCCATTGCAGTTGATGTGACTTCAGACTCAAAGGATCCCGGTGGTTTGTGCATTCTAATTTATACCAATATTTTGTTCTTATAACGCGTTGAACACCAGCATGCAATCTTTTGTTCAAATTCCACTTTCACCTGTGCATGAAAATTGTATGTGTCAACCTGCTTGTATGTGTGAGAGAGGACCCATATATTTATTTAAATTTAGCCCA
Organism: Fraxinus anomala; assembly: GCA_903798345.1. Lineage (NCBI taxonomy): Eukaryota > Viridiplantae > Streptophyta > Magnoliopsida > Lamiales > Oleaceae > Fraxinus > Fraxinus anomala. The sequence goes on from CAIGRN010027660.1 coordinate 4,914, forward strand.
GTTTGAGCCCTTTTTTCACAAAAAAATGGGTTATTGATTTTTGCGAGAATAAAAGTAGGGAAATGTTTCGGATTTACGTGCAAATTATTTTATTGGGAGAATATGCGGTTGAAAATAAATTTTTAAATAATGGGGCTCAAACAAGGACTTAGTATTCAACATTTAAGTCTACTAAATTGATTGGCTTGGGACAGAGATATGATATGGACCGGAATACCAATTTTTTTACCATATTGGCATTCTTATCTCTCTCTTTGGTTTCCAATTTCATCTCTCAAACAGATGACATATCTTACCTTGTTTGCATGCTAAATTCTCTGGTCTCTTGTTTTGTCAGTAGATACTTGTTTTGTTAGTAGGTAATGAGTACAGTTTCATAGTGAAAAGATGCCATCAAGTAACTTCTTTCTTCATGATTCTGGTTTCTTAAATGCAGGCACTGCTACACCGGAGATTATGGCTATTCACACTCCAGCTCCTAAGGAGCGTGCGAAAGTTCTGAAGAAGCGTAAGTGTTCGTTCGACGACATCATTGCAGTACCTAACAAGTAGGTGCTGTAACTTATAATTTTGAGTCTTTGACCAAGGTTTCAATTGAAGCTGAAACTTTAGATATCGTATTCACAATGGCAATGCATGTCTTGGAGATGAAAAATAAGATTCTTATGTTGAGCATGTTTTAGTTAAAATTTATACTTATGAACAAGTTTTAAAATAAAATATTTTTTATTGGTAAATTAGAAATAATAAGGTAAGAACTACTTCTCTCATCAAATGGTCTTCTTTGTTTCAAACTATTATCTGTTTAATTCTAATCTTCAGTTTGGCGCTCGTTCAAGGAATGTATGCTGAAATTTAAGCCTCCTTTCGGAAGATATTTTTAAATCATTTGTAAATGGTCAAACTTCATTTTAAACATACAGTCCAATTGACCCACAAATAATATATTCCACTCATTTATGTTTATTTATATATTAAATTGTTTATAAGTACTTCCCAAATGGAGGCTAAGTGAAACTTATGCTGAAAATTATCTTCTAATTTTGTAGGATGTTCAAGCAATGGATAGATGATACAAGTAATTTAGTATGTAAGAGAAAGAATGCTCCTTGTACCATTTTACATGCCTGGAGAGCTCATAAACTTTCTAATCTTCCTCAGACTTTCTTGGATCCTCTGTTTCCCTGTGAGTTCATTTGGTCGTTTTGGTAGTTTTGTGCAAGCCTGCAACAAGTAATATTGGCATATATTATTTGTCCTTAACTTATTGCTTGCAATCCAACTTTCAATGGAGCAAGTTGTTGTATGGTTGTATTATCAGTCCTACCAAGGGAAACCTCTCAAATCTCCATTAGTTCTTCACGTGCCTTTATTGTCCAGAAATTTGAAGTGAAGGCATGTTTCCTTGAGGGCTGACAATGCTTACTGTCACTGGGGACACTGATGGTGCAGCTATAATAAAAGGTTATAGAACCAATTTCATTGTAATATTTTCACGCTGGTTATGTCCATGCTGTGTGCAGGTATCTCATTAGATCTACGATCTCTTGAATGCAAAAAGATATTGCCAACTGAGCCAATTGAAGCTGTGGAAATATTTGCAAGTCAAAATGAAGCAGGATCCTCTATTACACCTAAATCTCGAGAACAAACTCCAATGGTTCCTGCAACTCCTGTAACTCATTCAACCTCACCGCACGAGAGCAAAGGAGTTTCTGACATTATGGAACCTTCAACCTCAAATGAAATCCCGGAGAAGGTGTATTCTCTGAGTGAAGACCTAAAATTGAATGTTTCTTTAATGAATGAGGTATAAATTTTTTTATCTTTTGGGCTCTACACTGTGTAGTTCACACTAATTACAAATTTCCAGTTAGGAGCATGTTTGGATATGCTTAACTGAAATCAAACTTATTTGGATATAATATTTTTCTAATGTGTTACTTTTTCTTATAAGTAAAAAATATATATATTATAAATCATTTATAAATGGTCAAACATCATTTTTAATCATATATTTCAATAGGCTCACAAGTACTATCCATTACTTGTTTCTATCTATTTCTAAATTTAACCGTTCAAAAAGCCTTCCCAAACGGAGGTAAGTACAAACTAAAAGTTTAATTTAAAGCTTACGTATTTGCTTATAAGTAAACTTACAATTATGTCCTCGGAGCCAAATATGTACATAATGGGACATTTGGGACTTCATATTTGAAAAGAGTACATTGCAGAGAGGTTTATTTGGTGGTGTTGGTTGCACTATTCGAGTACGATGGTTGATCATGCATGTAAAATAAATTGTTGCTATATAAGAATCTCATATTAAAGTCTTTTACAGTTTGAATTGCCTGAGGTTTTTCTTTTTTGAGTTGTACAACTTGGCATGTGAGAAATTAAATGTTTCTTCTATGCATCTATCAGGAAACAGATTCATCTGAAGAAACTGGCCAGGAAAAAAGTAAGAAATTTATTTTATTTGCTAGGTGCTTGTGTGACAGTGAGTATTAGAAAAGAGATTTTTTGGAGAATGTATGGTTAAAAAGTGATAGAACCCCAGTTGCTGTAACTTAATATATGAATTCCTTCGCTGAAAATCTGCAAGAAAAACAATACTGAGAGATCGCAAATGGTTTATGAAGATGATCGATTGAACCTTAAAATAATGGACAAATTCCAAAGCCATTAGAGAGGCCTGATCTCTCCCCCCCCTAACTGAAAGTCAGTACAAGCCTACCTACATTCCCTTCCCATCCACATTTTATTCATTTCCCTTACTACAGCAATATGACCATTATACCTCTATAAACTAACTGAAGCTGAGTTGGCATCCCTCATATTGGTTGTAATCACTCCCTTTTTCCTTGCGTATGTGAATCTTATGGGGGGTCTATTAGTACCCTCCGCCCCAAGATCCATCTTGTCATTGAGGTGGAAGGTAGGAAACTACACTCGAACTGTCTTAAAGGGCTCCCAAGTTGCCTCATAATCAGGGAGATTCTTCCACTTGATCAAAATGTGAGGACCTGTAGCAGTGTGCGTAGGATTAGGGTGAACTCCAAGAATAGTCTCTAGTTCTAAGATGAATTCTCCCGTAGTAGAAAGCTGTGGAGGAAGGGCTGAAATGGGCTCGATATCACCAATGGCCTTACGCAGTTGGGATACATGGAAAACGGGATGAATAGCTGCTGAAACAGGGAGTTTTAATTTGTATGCTACCCATCCCACCTTCGACTCAACCTTGAAGGGACCATAGTAACGAGGAAACAACTTCTCATATTGATGCTTGCCAAAGATTTTTGATGATAGGGCCAAAGTTTGAGATAAACCAAGTCCTCGATCTCGAACTAGACATCACAGCGATGCTCATCAGCCTCTTCTTTCATCCACAGTTGTGCTCTACAAAGCTGAATGTTCAACTCTTTCAACATCTCATCTCATTGAAGTAAAAGTTGTTCAACTGAAGAACACGGTGTTAGCCCCTTTTCAAGAGGCAGTACGTGGGGTGGATCACAACCATAAACTATTTGGAACGGGAAGTGTTTCATTGAGGTATGGAAAGAAGTGTTATACCAGTACTCGGCCCATTTCAAAAATTGTCTCCAAACTCGAGGCTTGGTCGAAGCAAAATACCTCAAATATGTCTCTAGGCACCTGTTCACAACTTCGGTCTGACCATCCGTTTGTGGATGGTAGATAGTACTATGTTTAAGGGTAGTCCCTTGTGCTTTAAATAACTCAGCCCAACATGTACTTATAAAGATGTGATCTCTATCTGACAAAATAGAGCAAGGTAAACAATTCAAGCGAACTCCCAATTAAATACCTCAGCAACTAGGGGTAGTGAAAGGGTGCTTTAACCTGATGACATATCCATACTTACCGAAACGATCCAAGATGACCAAACCTTCGATGAAATCCATTGATATATCCTCCCAAATAGATTCAGGAATTAGTAGTGGCTGTAGTTACCTGCCCGGAGATAAGGCCATATATTTATTCTGCTGAATACCCCACAACCTGCCACATAGTCCCTTACACTCTTCATCCCTTGCCAGTAGACTTATTTGTGATCTTCTTGTATGTCTTAAGAAATCTCAAGTGACCTCCAACCTTAGAGTCATGGCATTTTTCTTGTAACAAAAGAGTGACAAAAGTGGAGTGACTGGATAGAACAACCTTCCCTTGATAACATAGTACTCCGTCGATCATAGCATACCCCTCTTTGATACTAATCCCATACAATCCTCCCAAATAGATTCAGGAATTAGTAGTGGCTGTAGTTACCTGCCCGGAGATAAGGCCATATATTTATTCTGCTGAATACCCCACAACCTGCCACATAGTCCCTTACACTCTTCATCCCTTGCCAGTAGACTTATTTTGTGATCTTCTTGTATGTCTTAAGAAATCTCAAGTGATCTCCAACCTTAGAGTCATGGCATTTTTCTTGTAACAAAAGAGTGACAAAAGTGGAGTGACTGGATAGAACAACCTTCCCTTGATAACATAGTACTCCGTCGATCATAGCATACCCCTCTTTGATACTAATCCCATACCATAGATCAGACTCTAATTTCCCCATAATGCCATTGGCAGCTACCTCTTTCTTGATGTCTTCTAATTGTAGAACTTGGGAAGTGGACAGAGGCAAAAGATTCAAAGCAGGCTGAATTCTAGAAAGGGAATCTGCAGCTTTATTTTCTAAGCCCGGGTGATATTGGATGTCAAAGTTGTAGCCATGATTTAAGTTAACCACTTTTGATTGTTCCTTGTTCCAATAAGAACTTCAAACTTCGTTGATCCGTACGTACCACGAAGTGTCTACCAAGTAAGTAGTGACACCAATTTTGGATGGCGAACACGATGACCATCAACTCCCTCTCGTAAACTGACTTTAGTCGGGCACTTTGTAGTAACACTTTGCTGAAATATGCAATAAGGTGGCTGTTCTGCATTAATGCCGCTACTAACCCATGACCGAAAGCCTCTGTCTCAATCACAAACTCTCAGGAGAAATCAGGTAATGCCAGTAGCGGAACACGGACCATGGATAACTTTAGATTCTGAAAAATCCTCCTCCATTTTGTCAACTTATATTTCTTAAGCAGTTCAGTCAGTGGCCATACAATCTTGGCATATCCTGACACAAAGCGTCTATAGTAGCCAGTGAGCCCCAGAAATCCATGAAGCTCCCTGAGATTGCGTGGGCTGGGGCAATTGTACATTGCTTCCAATTTTGTTTGATTAGCAGACACCATTCTCAGAAATAAAAATGGCCCAAGTACTCAAGTTCCCATTGATCGAACAGGTACTTCTTCTCATTGGCATAAAGCTGACGCTCTTGTAGAATCCCCAGCATTGTACCGAAGTCACTGATGTTCTTCCACCGTCTGGTTGTAGACCAAAATGTTATCGAAAAAGACTAGTACGAACTTACGTAAATAAGATTTAAGCACCCCATTCATCAAGTACTGAAAAGTCGGCGGTGAGTTCGATAACCCGAAGGGCATGACCAAGAATTCATAATGCCCTTCATGAGCGTGAAAAGTGGTTTTGGATGTCCTCCAGCCGGACCCTGATTTGGTGATAACCCGATTTCAAATCCAATTTTGAGAACACTCGAGCCCCATGTAATTCATCTAACAACTCGTCAATCACGGGATTCGGGAAATGATCGGGTACAGTCACCTTGTTAAGTGCCAGATAGTCTACACACAACCTCCAACTCCCTTCTATTTTTTCACCAAAAGAATCGGACTGGAATAAGGACTAAAGTTGGGCTGAACAATTCCCGTTGTCAACATATCTCTGCTAGTTTCTCTATTTCATTTTTCTGAACATATGGGTATCGATATGGTCTAACATTTACCGGAGTTGCACCAGGCTCTAGAGTGATGACGTGATCCCTTGACCGCGGAGGTGGAAGTTCATTGTACCATTCAATCTCCTTGCTATAACTCTGTAATAATTCCCTAAATGAGTTGGGAACCTCGGTCATCTTCTCTTCGATCTCTATCCCAAACTTCCCAACTCCAGCAAGATACCGTGTTCCCTCTCCTTAAATGTCTTAACCATCGACTTTAAAGTAACCTGGGTTTTATCCAAAATCGGACCCCCTTGCAGTAAAATGGTTTCCTCACTTACCTCAAAGCGCATAGTTAAGGCTCCCCAATTCACTTGCATTTTCCCCAAAGACTAGCCATTTCATTCCAAGGATCACATCTGTACAACCCAATTTTAACGGTAAGAAATCTTTGACTACCTCAATGTCCGACGACGAAACCACCACCCCCTTACAAATTCCCCCACCCTTAACCGAAAGTCCAGTGCCTAATTGGACACTGAAGCTTGCCGAACCTGTCACCTGTAATCCCAACTTTCGAATGAGCTCCCTGGATATGAAATTATGGTTAGCGCCACAGTCAATCAAGACAACAACCGGATGTCCCAAAATCGCCCCCTTAAGCTTCATAATCTTAGGCGCGGTGAGACCCACCACGGATTTTATGGACAACTCCATAGTATTCCCAATTTCCTCCCATTCCTCGTCAAATTCCTCCATCCGCTCCTCTCTGTCGTCCTCTTGCACCACTAAAAACCTATAGCTCTTTGTTTCTACATTTGTGTCGTGGGCTATACCTTTCATTGCAGCAATAGCACAACCTTTTTTGTTACTTTAACTGTAATTCCGCATCAGTAAGTCATCTAAAAGGAGACCCAGCCTTCGCTGTAGTCGTCAGACGCTGTATCGTGAGCACAACAGTCTTGGGTATCGTCGTAAGGGCTTGTTGTGTCGGTGCCATGAGGATGACTAATTTGGGGATATATTTGGGTTAACTGCGTTGTTTGGTGGTGGGCTGAACATGGGTAGCTAGGAATTATAATTTTTGGCTTTAATTGGGTCATTACATAATTGGGCTCGCTTTAAGGAGTAATTACGGTCCTCAACCCGTAAGGCCATTCCATGATCTGGCCCAATCTCTGCGGGCTAATCATTCTCACTTCAGCAATAATCGATTGCCTAAGCCCGTTTATGAAATTTCCCTCCAACACAGCTTTTGGAATCTCCGGCTGAGGTGCGGCAAGGATCTCAAACATTCAACGGTGGTCTCTAACCGTTCCATCTTGTTTAAACACCGGGAATTTCTCAAGAAGAGATCCTTCTCGCGATGGTTGGAATCTATTAAGCAGTAGGAGTTTCATATCTCCCCAACTCCTCAACGGCTGTCGACTAACCTCCCATTGATACTAAGAGAGCCCTCACCTTTAAAACAGATGGTAGCAGCCTCAATCTTCTCCCATTCTGTGAGCTGATTCATGTTGAAATACCTTTCCGCACGAAAAATCCAACCGTCTAGATCTTCCCCATTGAAAACTGGCATTTCCAACCGGCGTCCTCGATTGTCCATTCTCCCAGTTTCCTCACAGTGCAGGCAGCCTCCCGTGCTCTTCCCACTATAATTAACTTGTTGCAGTTCATCGGAATTTGTAGGAGAAACCGGTGAATTGGATGAAACTCCTTTTTCCTTCCTATCTCTCTCCTGTACATCCCACTTCTTCATTACCATATCTAATTTCTCCATTAATCTAGCCATGTGTCATTGGATCTCCGATTTTATTGTACCCATTCCATCGGTTCATCGAACCTCGATTCCAACAGTGCCACTCTATCTGTAAGTGTCATTTTCCCAGTAAACTTGCTATGATACCAGATTGATAGAACCCCAGTCGAGTAAATTAATAAATTAATAGATGAATTCCTTCTCTAGAAATTTGAAAGCAAACAGCTAAGAATACCGAAAGATCACAAATGGTTTATGAAGATGATTGATTGGACTTTAAAATCACAAACAAATTCCAAGGCTATTAGAGAGGCCTGGTCTCTCCCCCTCTCTAACTGAAAGTCACTAAAAGCTACCTACATTCCCCTCCCATCCACATTTTATTTATTTCCCTTGCTACAGCACTGTGACCATTATACCCTCTGTTAATTAACTAACTGAAGCTGAGTTGGCATCCCTCATATGGCTGTAACCACTCCCTTCTTCTTCCTTGCATATGTGAATCTTATGGGGGGGTCTATCAAAAAGTAGGGAAAGTTATGAGGGGACTTGAAAAATGATATATTTTTGGGATGACGTGTGGGGGAAGGTGATTTTCACATAATCACTTCCAAAAAGGGCTTATTTGTTCTGTCATGATTTTATTTATTTACTTTTCCTAGCTGTATGGCATTTTCATTACTCTTTTTGTTAATTGCAGATATGCTTTCTGGAAGAACAAAGTATGACACTCTCTCTTTCTGTGCATATATGTGTGTGTGTGTGTGTGTCAAAGGCCTTTTGGTTTTATTTCCATTGTGTGCTATGCAGAACGATTGCAAGATATCTGTATGGAAACTTTGTTAGAAGAAAGATATGCAGGGAGGATGCTGTAGTGAAATTGTCGCAGGTTCTCGAAGGAAAAACCAAGAAAGGAAGTGCGAGGCTATTCTACGAAGTACTGGTAATTGCCTTTTGGTCTATTTGTGCATTTATAGCTTGTTTGTTTAATTGAATAGTACATGAATATATTGCTGCGAGTAATGCATTAAAGGTCGATGAGTTTGAATATGTCAAATTTCGAATTTATGGATTTGTCTTGCAGGTTTTGAAAACAGGGAAATGCATAGATGTGAGGCAGGACAATCCATATGATGATATATTTCTGCTTGAAGCTCCTGTACTGAGGCAGTTGTTTGAACCTGAAGGAGCAGCACAGCTTCAGTCTGCATTTCTAGTTGGTGAATAGAGGAAGCAGATCTGTACAATGCAGTACGGAAGGGTGTTTATACAGTCTTTTTAGGATCAAAATCTTGGGTGTTGTAATTTAAGAGTGGTTTTCTTAATCCGAAACTCGATCATTTCTCTGTGTATATGGATGACTTATAGCATTAACTGTAGTGCTTAGATGCTTTATTTTCGAATAAGAAATATTTGCTTTCAAATTGCGAGTTCAAATGCGTAATTACATTAAGATGAATTTTCTATGCATTAGTTGTACTTTATTGATTCCGCAACTGATCTTTATTTCCGTTTTGCAATTTATAGCTCTTAATGAAATCAAATGACTTCAAAAATATCATAGACCAGGAGTTTTCAAGCAAAAAAAGGAAAATGGAGTAAAGGGTGCAATTCAGAACAAATATTCCAAATGGTAAGAAAGGAAAATGGAGTAAAGGGTGCAATTCAGAACAAATATTCCAAATGGTAAGACTTGATTTCCTGGTAAGTACATGACAAAAGACTAATAAACTCCGATCGATCATGATAAAAATGTAGCGTTTCGTGGATACTTGGTCATAGTCCAAAAGAACATGTTGAAAGGCAAAAGTTATTTTGATTAAAATTTTTGTTAATTAACTTTTAATAATTGTTTAAGAGAATTCAAAGTTTGCACTTTTCTAAAAAAGCTCTACATGAAACAAGGTATTTTGAATCATATAAAGTTGTTGGAATGAAACGTGGTCTCAAAACAGAATTCCCCAATTTGATGGGCCCTAATGGTAGAATTGACAAAGCTCTCCCTTTGATTCGTTAAATATATCCAAATTTAAGTACGAAGTGGACGTTATATTTGGATGTGTTCAACTATATTATAGAAACAACACATAATGTGTATAATTTAAATAATAATTTTAAATAATATGATATTCATAAAATAATAATGATGTGCTACCTTAATTAAAATACAAATTTTAACATATTTTATAGGATATGGTTAAAGTTTAATCAGAAAATATGTAATATATCAGAAAACAAAATCATCTTTATAATTACTAGTCAAGAACACGTGAATGTAAGTAATTTTATCACAGTGTCATGTGCATCATAGCTCTCTCTTTTTAGGATATTTCAATCAACTAAATATATTAAAAAATAATTATGAAAATATTAAAAATTTACCCACAACCCTTCATCTTCTCCAAGATTAAGCCCAACCCAGCATGCAACTTTTCATCTTTAAAAAAACAGTCATTTACAAGAAAAAAAGATTAAAAAACGGTAAAACTATCATCGCTACATACAAAACTATATCTAGGAATATTTATAAATAGCATCCAAATAAAAAAATGCATTTATTTCCAAGTGACCCATTAGGAATAATTATGGATAGCATCCAATTTTTCGGCCTATGTTGGGCTGAAGGTCAAGTGTCTATGATGACTATGAATTGTCACCTTCGCCAACGATTAGTTAGGACAAGATCACATGTCTAACATTAAAGGGGTCTCTTTTGCCTATAAGTATTTGACCCTCTTTCTTGTTCAAATGTATTTTAATGTGATATTAAAAAGTAATTTCAAACCCCGGAACCCATATTTTCATCCATTTGTCTCTCTCACCAAATATTTTCTATTGTTTTGACATGAGTGTCCAAATGTACGCGACCGTTGTATCCCTATCAAGGCTACGATCTTGTACAATCAAATATGGTGTCCAAAAATATGCATGTAAAACACACGTGAACGAGATATGAGCTGAGATTTGTTGATAACTCAGTCTTACCAGGTTCGAATGTCAACATATTGATATTGTCTATTTGAAACTATACTTTAATCACAAGAGAATCTCATGAGTAAAAAGCTTACTTATTTCCCCTTGAAAAAGTGTTCATTTTGGAGGAAGTTGTAGTATGACTGTCAATAAAGTAATTTTCCTCAATTTGAGATACGAATTCCAAAATGTTCACTTCCATTCTTGCCACTAGACAAGAGGACTTAGCCATTTTTTTTTTTAAATTCCAAAATGTTCCCTTCCATTTCTCCTAGTGATTTCCCCTCCTTTGAATATCACACAAACTTGTATCTATACATAAATTTTTTTCGACGATCGTACAGTACAGTGTTTTTGGCTTCCACCGCTTCTCGTTTTATTCTAGTTTGATTTTGCATCTCGATATTGTGTGTTTTTCATATTGGTAATTATTTGTTTATTTCGTAATAACTGGAAGTCGGGATGATTCTCTATGGTCTATTGGTGTGCAATTAAATGTGAATAATTATTTTTATTGGAGTTATGCAGTGAGGAATTTTTTGAGATTAAAAAGATGTGAGGTTATAATTCGAGCACTTCTATTAAACCAAAAAATGATAAGGTTGTCAATTATGTGGAGTTGGTAGATAATTGGGAACCTGATAATCCAAAGACTATTACTTGGATTAATTATTCTGTTGTACAGTTGACAGGCACACAATTGGCTAAATATGATACTAGTAACGAAGTTTGGTAGCATCTTGCTAGACTCTACATGCAATCTAACTTTGCAAAATAGTATCAGTTAGAGACAGATATTTGCGCCTTTCAACAAAAAAGTATGAGTGTTCAAAAGTTCTACTCTACTATAATAGATTTATGGGATCAATTGACACTTACAGAATCTGTATATTTACAAGCATTTGCTCCCTATATTGCACGAAGGGAAGAACAACAACTGATACGATTTTTATGGCCCTACATGATGATTTTGAGGGACTTCGTGGGACAATCTTGCATCGTAGTCTTTTACCTTCTGTTGATTCTATGGTTAGTGAATTGTTGGCTGAGAAGATACGTCTCAAATCTCATGAAGATAATGGGACTACTTCGTCGTCTACTATACCATTTGTATTTGCAGTACCTCAGAGATCATATTCTAGTAATTAAAGTAGGTCGCCTTCGAATGTTTCTCATGATAAATGTCATTTTCGTAAGCAGAAGGGTCACTGAAAAGGACAATGTTCTCTATTGTTGGATAGAACTACACAGCAGCAACATCAACAATTATAGCAATAACAATGGATCCAACAACATCAGCAATGACAGGTTCTTCCACCATGGAAATTTGGAAACCAACCACCTCAACCTAATATTGCAGTGGTTGGCACATCAGTAGATCTACTCATGTTTAAGTAGTTTTAGAAGTTTCGGCATACAGTTAAATGCAATACCACCACATGAAATGTCTGCCTCTCTTATAGGTTTTTCATCTTCTACTTCTTCAGGTATATCATCCTCTCTGTGAGTTTTAGATTATGGGGCTTCCCATCACATGTCACTTAATTTATCATCTTTTGTTTCATTATCTCCCAAGTCTTTTGTATCAATTGTTCATTATGATGTATGGGGACTCTTTCCCGTTACCAATAAAGGGGGTTCATGATTTCATGTTTCATTCATTGATGATTACACTCGTTATTGTTGGGTTTTGTCTTATGAAACGTAGCTCTCACTTCTTTAATATTTTCAGTACATTTAGAGCACTTATAAAAACTCAATATACTACTATTATCAAATGATTTCGATGTGATTTGGGTAGAGCGTATACCTCTAATGCATTTTCTAATTTGTTTTCTTCTGATGGAACCATTCACCAAACTACTTGTACAAATATGTTCGGACTAAACCCGCAAGTGTACGTGATCGTTGACAAGTAATACAAGATGAGTTAATAGTTGTCGTCCCACAATGAATAAATTTCAATCAAGTATATTAGTTTATATTTAGATTCAAAGTGAGCAAACAAAATCAAATTATGGTTGATAATTATTCTGAATTATTCTACGAAAGCTTGTAAAATTCGAGTTTTGTATTTATATGGAATGAATGTATTGGAT
>CAIGRN010027697.1:0-13348 GCA_903798345.1 Fraxinus anomala
TTTTACGTTTTTCCATTTAAAATATTTTCATTTATTCTGTAACTCCAAAACGTCATAATTCATATGAAGGGGTTATGTGTGCATTAAGTGGCAAAGGCTCCTCCAAAACGTTTTCTTTCATTTCTGATTTTTGTCAACTGCAGTTCTATTTGTTTACTTCTTCTTTCAGTTAGCTGTTTATGTATTTCCGATTAACAGTTAATGTGACATTTAATATGATTTTCGAAATGAGCTCAATATTGATAAAGTAATTTTTTTTATCCTCCAATAAACACACATTTTTATCCTCCAAGAAACTTATTTTTACTTTAATTCCTCGATATCTTAATGTTACTAAAAGGTTCTCAAATCAAAACCATTAGAATCTGATGATCTGTCTCATCATTGAATAATCTTAATTCGTCACCTTACCATTTAAAATATATATTTCTCACAATTTATAATTTAGTCCTTAAATTTTACGCTTTTCATATTTACGACCATCTCTAGAGTATGGTATTGATGAAACCTCTTTGGATAGGGACAAGGTCGTTCCATATCTCTTTTGTCCTTTCGACGGTCTGCGGTAGATCCTTTTTTTTTTTATGGGTTGCATGATGGGGTTTAGTCTTTCCCTCCTTTTGATCAAAGGTTGCCTCTTCGGCTCCGATGTGTTCCTCAACGTGGCTAAGGAATTCATAATATGTTTTGGGTCTCTCTTAATCCACAGACCACCAGAATCGTGTCCTTGGTTGTAGGTCGAATAGGATAGCCATGAGGACAACATCGTTCGAAATCTTTTCCATTTCCATGGATTGCTTATCAAATTTGTTGAGATAGCTTTTCAAGGACTCACTTTTTCCTTTCCCTTGCTTAATGCTTACAAGGCGCTCTTTTGTGTAGCCTTGGCTTTAGAACCCATGAATTGAGTTAAAAAGGCGGTTGCTAGGTCCTATGTTTTAATGGATCTCTGGTGTAACCTTCTGAACCACTTCAGAACTTTGTCTATGCACATAGTAGCATCAATCATTCCTTGCAATTCCATCTACGATATGTACTTATCCAAATGGTTGAGAGGATCCCCCTCCCCCATCATAGCTAGTGAGCTGAGGCATTTTTTATTTTTCGGGCATCGATTCTGTAAGCACATCTTTTGTGAAGAGGGAGTGACAGCCAGTGAAATATTCTTCCACTGTGCATTGCCTCTATATCGGCTATACATTTTTTTAACGAACTTTTTTCTAATTCATTAGAAGCTCTTTCAGGGTTAGGGTTAGGCAGTTTCCTTCCCTTCTAGGCGTTAACAAGTGTTATGTTCCCAATTTGTCAAACACACTCCTTGTCGCATTTTGCTCGGGGAAGACTTTTTACTTCGTCCGTTTTGCTTTTGGAGGATTCTTGGGAGGGTCCTCCGATCTTCTCCCTGGAAGGAGATTGCACTTCGGTTTCAACTAAAGGGAAAGTTGTAGCTTGCTTTCTTTCCATCCTTTGGACAACATTACTTAAAACACTCTATGGCTTCTTTCATGGTGGTGATCTGAGGGTTCTCACTCCTAGTGAATTCGTCATTTCTTTAAGTCATTGAGGATGTTATTTTCGCGACGGCTAGTATGAAATTTACTCATTGACACTGAACTAATGCTCATGGTAACTCTCGAGTAAGATGCGTGATAAAAAAAAAAAAGGAGGGTAAAAAGACTTTGCAGAAGATGGGGGCTTTTTTTACAAGACCCTCTTTTTAGCGCCAAATTGTTGACGTTCAAAATTGAGTAATCAATTTTGTCAACTTAAATGAGTATTAGGATGGGGGTGATAGCTAGAATAGTAAATGACGAATTTATTGATTTTTTTGGTATTCCTAAGTATGATAATACAAATGAGGGAAGTAAGAGTCTCGTGGTCCATCAAACGGATCACTTTTTTCCATTTATGGTTGAATTTTGGAAAGTTGGCTGTCATAGCCATTTTGTCAACAGTGCATTTCGATGTCAACTACAGTGATTCTCCTTATTGAGTGTGCTAAATTATTTATCTATGAAGGTTTTTCATTGGAAGGTGAGGTTAGCTCTTAGTAGCTCATCAAGATGTTTGGGATGGGCGTTGGTGTCACTATAATTGTTGACTTTTGATTGGTTAACACTAAAGTGCTGACGTTAGCTATGCCACGAGTCTATGGGAGATTGATCAAAGTAGAGGTGATAACATCACCCTAATCAAATCAATAATCATGATATTTCTTGATCACGACGGAACTCACCGAGCTAAAAAAATGGGTGGAACCAATCTGCTTTTGGGAACACGATGAACCCGTATTTGCTAATTAAGGACTTCTATTAGGGATGTTATTGTAGGTCAACCCATTTTAGAAATTCAATATCAACAAAGGAGTTAGTAGTTTTAATTTGTTATAACACCTAGTATTTATAATATATTAATTAGTATGTAGTATTTCATGATTTGCTTTGTTTTTCTTGGTTACATATAATTTTTTCCCTTTCGAGAAGGAATTGAAGTTCGAGTTGGCCCATCGATAAAAAATCGACCCAAATAATCCTTGAACTTGTTATATAAAAGATGTTGTATATCCCACCATCATTTTTAGTATGAAAGTGTCGTTCAACCATAGTTTTCCCATCGGCAGCCTCAAAACATATTTCAACAGCGGATCATTGATATATGTGTGTGCGTGCGTGCGCAACAATGTTTCATTTTGACATTATTGAATGTACGGTAATAAAGGTAATTATCACATAATGCCCCCATCTTTTACTATTATTATAGAAAACGTCTTTACTTTTCATTTTTTTGACATTTTCACACTCATTTCCACCTTTCATTGCACAAAAGGTCATTTTCATCCATTTTCTCAATTAAAAATTATGAAATGACGAATATACCCTTATCTTTAAATAAAAAATCAAAAATAAAAAAATTAATTGCAACCATATTCTTAATTTTTTAAAAAAAAGTACAAATGAGTCTCAAATAAATTATTAAAAAGGTAATTAACGCATAATATCTCTATCTTTCACCATTATTACGAAAAACGTCCATATCTTTATTTTTTGACATTTTCACCCTTAATTATACATTTGATTGCGCAAACTATCATTTCTATCAATTTCTCAATAAATAGCTATGAAATAATGAATATGCCCCATATTTACATAAAAAGGATAAATAATTAATTGCAACTATAGTTCCAATTTTTTTAAAAAATACAAACGAGTCCCAAATAAATTATTAAAAAGTTACAAATTAATTTTTTTTAAAAAAAATAGTGCAAACGAGCCCCAAATAAATTATTTAAAAAAATTAGAAATTAATTTTTTTTAAAGTGCAAACCACTCCCAAATAAATTATTAAAAAGTTAGAAATTAAATTCTTTTTTTAGAAAAAAAAAGTGCAAGTGACTCCCAATTAAATTTATTAAAATTTTAAAAAATTAAAAAGTGCAAACGAACCCCAAATAAATTATTAAAAAATTATAAATTTTAAAAAAAAAATCTTTGATTTTTTTAATAGGAGGGTATATTCATTATTTTATAGCTCGTTATTAAGAAATTAGATGAAAATGAATAGAAATGATGATTTGCGCAATTAAATGTGTAATTAAGTATGAAAATGTCAAAAAAAAAAAATATGAAAGTTTTTCGCTATAATAATGAAAAGTATGAACATTATATGTGCTAATTACCCTTTGAATAATTTTTTGGGGACTTATTTGCGCTTTTTTTAAAATTTTGGGACTATGATTGCAATTAATTTTAATTTTTATTTAAAAAGAAGGATATATTCATTATTTCACAATTTTTAATTGAAAAAATAGATGAAAATAACTTTTTGCTCAATGAAATGTGAAAATAAGGGTGAAAATACCAAACAATGAAAGGAGTTGACGTTTTCCACAATAACAGTGAAATATGAAGACGTTATGTGCTATTTACCCCCCCGATAATAATCAACAATGTGTATCTTCATGCTTGTGCGTGGAAATATTTTATATGCATATATAGAAAAGTATTTAAAAAAAAATGGATATATTTTTACATACTAAGTCCCTGTTTGTCTATCATTATTTCAAAAAATTGTTTGCTACAGTAAGATTCTCCACCACACATTCACCCAATAAAATATTCTACACACAAACCAATAAAATTATTTTAATTTTTAACCACACATTCTTCAAAAAAATACTATTTATTACTCTATTTTTCTCCCATTAATGAGAGACAAACACATCCTAAATCAAATTAAAATTGACTAGTTTTTTCTTAAATAACATAGTACTTATATTTTGGTAAATCATACATCATAATTTGCGATACAAAAGCGGAAATATCAATCCAATCTTGTGAGACCATTATATTAGTATTAAAAACGACAAACACGTGGATTTCTTTATTCCCATTTCTAGGATAAATCAGCAAAAGCTTCGATATACATTACAAAGAAAAAACTATAATGTCAAAGTAAATAGAAGATGCCATAGGTGATAAATTCAAATATGAAGATAGACACGGTACAAGGCACAATCCAAACTATTTAACCACATATTTCATCAATTTTTATTAAAATATGTTTAAAATTTTAGCTATTTAAGTTTTTTTTTTATATGAGCAATAAAAAATTAGTATTTTACCCTTTTAGAATTGATCAAAATTTGGTCAGATCGTTGACTTTTGTTCAATTAATAATCAAATAACTGGAATTCGTCCATTTGTCTTTTTACCGCCACAAAATGAAAGGTTTGATACTGTGGTGACACAAATGACACATTAAAAAAAGGGCTTGGAATTGCAATTATACCAATGGTGTCAAGAACTAGTTTAAATGACAACTACATAATATTAAATGATAAATTTATTTAAATATTATATCACACAATTAACTTAATTGAATATATCAAATGTGATCATCTAGACTGGTATTAGATAATATCATTTTTAATAAATTATTATAGCATGATGAGTTCTTATTTTCATGTAATGCCTCCCTTTTGGGTGGCATGAGTCCCTATAATCTTTATAGCCTTAAATGCATGTGATCTGATCTCGGGTATTAATTTTCGATAACTACCACCATAAGAATAATGTTATCTAACACTAGTCTATGTAATATATAATAGGTTCGATTAAAGGTGAAATTATATTATTCATTTAATTGAACATATAATTTAATGACATTAGTGATGTCACCTACATTGACGTTAAACACCACTGGTGTAAAATAGTAAACATGTTAAATGTGCATCCTTCATCTATTGCATTATTGTGTCATAGTATCATGACCTTCTATTCTATTCCAAATCGAAATCATCTCATTATGCCATGAGTTTAAATCTTTTCGACACATTAACTTTTATTAGTAAATGATATGATACTTACACATCAAATTACAAGCTAAGCAGGAGCAAAACTATTGAGGTCTAGCATAGACGGATGTCCCCACTAATTTTTGAGAAACTAATAAAATCATTGATCAAACGCTTAAATGTAAGCATAAATAAGTGGCTAACATTACAGACCTTGACAACTCTCTAAATGTTTACATCGCACCTTTAGAATGCTAGCCAAAATTGAACGTTCGTTGTACATTATTTTGAAATGTTTTATAAATATTGTGAAAGTAATATTTCACTATCCATTTACCATTTTGATTTAAATATAAGAGAAATGCAAGCCCCTGAAAATAAATTTTAATTATTATGGCTCAATTTGTTTCGGATTAAAATTAGATTTTAATTTAAGTCAACTTCAAACAATCAATGTTAATCATATCGTTC
Organism: Fraxinus anomala; assembly: GCA_903798345.1. Taxonomy (NCBI): domain Eukaryota; kingdom Viridiplantae; phylum Streptophyta; class Magnoliopsida; order Lamiales; family Oleaceae; genus Fraxinus; species Fraxinus anomala. Next base: position 5,765 of record CAIGRN010027697.1, read on the forward strand.
ATGGGTCCCACAACTTTTCAACCACATATTTCAAAAACTTCTATCACAATCTACTAAAAATATAATTTCAATCATCATCAAACACCCACTATATATGCATGTAATTGGTGAAATGCATACTTAAATATGAGAATTAAAATTACAACTAAATGTATAAATGAAGATGAATGACAAATAGGACACGTGAATTAACATGAATTTTAGTAAATTATAATTAACACCAAAAAAATATATGTGATAATGAATGTTATATTATTTAAATTAAATAAATATAATTTAATTTCCAATTAAGTGAAATTGGATGATAAATTAGTATATATGGACGTGAATAATGAACTACATTCTCCAATGTGAAATTTTAATTAATATTAATTAAATGAATATGAATGATAATTAATTAAGAATTAATCAGTGTTTTAAAAATTGGATTGGCAAGGTCAATTCAATTGGGAAAAGTGGGAATAGGATCCAAAATCGGTTCGATTAGACTTATAAAACATCTAATTAAAAACTCATCCCAAAACCCATTAAACTGACCATTTTTTTGGAAAGCTCGTGACTTACTCCTGTTTTAATTGGTTCAACTTATGTAAATGTATATTTTTTATTTTTTAAAAAAATCACGATTCGATCCCAATTCAACATTGACCAGTGACCCTCTCTTTTTCAATCGATGGCCGCATCGATTTTTAAAACATTGGAATTAATAAATGTACGTGAATATGAACATGAAATTCTAATTAATATTAAATAAATAAATAAATGAGAATATTGATGTTAATTAATTGAGATTAATTATAATATTTATTATTTGTAAATTAAATATTTATTAAAAAACTAAAAGTGAAGTATTATTAAAATTATTAAATTGTAGTATGATTATAATCGTCCAAAAAATGATTCTTACTTAACGTGATGTTTAATATATTATAGATTATTGTTTACGTTTATAACTATTTCAAAGCATTAAAAGCGAATATTTTGTTTCTTTATAATCCCATTAGTCAATCGACTTTCTGCCAATTGATAGTGATGATTAGCAAGTTTAATAGCACCTAATATCTTCATGCTAAGAGCATCTTCAATAGTGCTTTTTATTTTAAAGAGTATCTAAAGAAATTTTTTTAAAAAAGAATCTATATTCATTCATTATTTTGCTTTTTCTCATAAGCAATTATTGGTCATCCTTTCCCCATTTTATAAGACTTTCCTTGTTTTTATTTTGTAGGAATCAGAGAAATGATAGAAAACTATGCAACGATAAATGAAGCATTGTTTAGAGAGTTAATTGGGTTCTCTACATTTGGAGAATCAAATACATTCTGTATTTTAATTTTTGATGATAGGGATCTGACTTCATAAATAGAGAAAATTAGACTAATAAACAATGTCAATATTCTCAATATGGATGATATATTTATACATCAAAGTCGCACTAAACCTCTTAACAAATCTTTCTAAGATATAGGAATAGTTCAATTCTATCAAGATCACAAGTAGAAAGCATCAGTCAGTGCCTATGTTAACACAATTCCAGAAAAGGTTTGCAGAAGAACATCAAAAGCAATCTGTTCAACAAACAACATATTCCAAGTTTTTAGCAAAAATGAAAAATCAAATATCTATGCTATTAGTCTTAACTCATACCATATTTGTGCCTGGTTAAGTGGCACGTGCAGCGCATGCAAATGTCTCACTTCCGGTAGGGATGGAACCTACCACTTGGACCACCACCATTCCCATATCCTTTACTGCCTCCATATCCACCAGTACCACCACCACCACCAGTGCCACTGCCATAGCTTTTCTCATTGCCATATCCTCCGCTACTGCCGGCATTTCCGAAGCCTCTACCACCATCATATCCGCCAACATTGTATCCTTTACCTAAACCATAACCAGCAGTTCCACCATAACCAACTGGAGCCCCATAGGCACCGCCCCCATATGCACCACCACTATACATTGGTCCACCAAATCCATAACCATAGCCATATCCACCATAGCCTGAATAAAATCCTGGAGCACCTGCGCCATAATTTCCAGCAAAGTTTCCATAACCACCGTAGCCACCATATCCACCATAACCACCACCATAGCCTCTACCCGTCTTACCACCGTATCCACCTCTAAAACCTTCTGAACTACTACCATAGTTACCGGCAGATTTTGAACTACTACCCCTACCGCGGAAACGACCCTCAGTTGAATGATCGAAACCAAATCTTTTTGGCTCAGCCCTCTTTATCTCAACCTGCATTGTTTTAGATCAAAGGCTTAGGTCATAAAAGTATTCCAAAGAGCAAGAATTTGTAGGAAATTTGTCAACTCACTTCTTTGCCGTTAAGTTCATGCATGCGACCATCAGAAAAGATCTTATCAACAGAATCTTCACTGTCAAAGGTTACAAAGCCAAAACCCCGTGACCGACCAGTATTATGATCCATCATAATTTGGTGCTCCACAATGTTACCATAAGAAGAAAAATACTCCTTTAACTCATCTGCAATATAATATTGCAAATCATTTGGTTAGCAGGAAAGATTTTAATTTTCTATGAAAAGGAAGTGAAATAAATGAAGATCAGCAAGAATTACCTTCATGTAATGTCAGTGGAAGACCACCGACAAATATTTTCTTCGTTTTCGACACTCCTCTAACCTGCATGTCCTCTCTAGGGACTGTTCTCTTCACTTCCACCTGGCAACAAGTCCAAATAAAATTCACCGGCTCAATTCTCTTCCATAATGGAGAAAAAGAACTGTTGAATAAATAGGATAAAAAAATTCCTACCACTCTTCCATCAATGATATGTTCTTCCTGCAAAACCTTATCAGCAACTTCTGGATCAGCAAATGTGACAAATCCAAAGCCACGTGGTCTTCCAGAGATTCTATCCAACATTATCACTGAATCTGTAATTTCTCCGTACTTGCTGAAGTACCTGCTGAATGATTCTGAAAGGAGAAGCCAAAATGCATCTCAGAGAAATTACTTCGAATAATAAAAACCAGAAACTTGAAACACTGTGGTACAGTCTAAGCTAAATACAATATATGCAAGGTGATGAACATGAAGAGATGTCTCAACAGTCAAAGAAGTCTTCAATCATCCATCAGCTGTGCTTTATTTATTAGGAGAAGGGAAGGACGTAAATACTTATGTAACAAAGTAAATGAAGGGGAACACACATGTTGTACAAGTAATATGAGGTACAACTCATCAAGCAATTCCTTCTTTTCCTTTCTATACTTATGCAAATACGGAAATTCTAAATCACCCTTTCCTTCAAACATTTAACCGAAACTGGAGCTTGAATCAACCAAGAAAAAGGATTTTGTAGATACATTCAACTGATGATTACTAAACATGTTACTCAGGAAGATCAATACATTTAGATATTTTCAACTTGATGCCCTTCGGTGTAAACACAAACAAATACTAGTCACACTTAAGTGGAGGTATAATTTCTATTCCATATTCATCTAATTCCCTTATTTAGGCAACAGAAATATAGCAGCAGCATAACCATTTAAATTGTATTTACTAGATGCAAGATATGGTTGCAACTAAAGAAAAGTTCAATATTATTCCTTCTAATAACAACTGAAGGCATCTTACGGTTGTTGGAACAGAAGGATCTTATAATCGTTGGAAGCATCTGATAAGTAACGTACATCAAGATCTTAAAAAATTTGTTAGAATACTGCACACATTTTTGACATGTAGATATAATATTGCATGACACTAGCAAAAATTTATTACCACCATCCACTTTGATACCAGTCATACATTATCTATTAATACATTAGTATGTGTACATAAATCCTACTAATACATTAGATCCACCTCCTTATTCAAAGTTCATTGGAAGATTTTTAATAGGAATCTCAATATTCAATTACCCTCTACATGATTCCTCTCTCTCACTCGATTGTGTCAATCACCCCCCTGGTTGAGAAAGATTAGCCATCAAATCAATGCTGTTGTCTTGTCCACAGTAAAGAATAGGTCCAAACAAGACACTATAACTGGAGGTAATTAATTTTGTATGCATTTTTCCCCTGAGACAACTATTTCTTTCGACAATGAACCCAAACTAAATCACACTCGTAATAATATAAAAGTGAATCTCTCATCCTTTTGGAGGAGTTGACCTCTAGTTCTTTTGGATTTTTTGGAGACAATGTCAACAACATGCCATTGAAGCTCCTTGAGCTCATTATGTAGCTTGACTTGTTTAGAAAAGATTCTTCAAATGTAATTAAGTGCAATATCCAATGTGTTGTTAATGGATGGCCTTGAGGAATCTCTATGAGCACTGGATAAAAATCTTTTATGAAATGTTGGACATACCCCAATTAAGTCAATTATTCAACCTCATAGTGCAAAAAACTCTTCCATAAGTATTCATCGACATTTTGAACTCAACGACCAGCCACAATGACCAAAGACCAAAGATTTCATACCAAGTGCACATCAGGTTGGATAAAGAAACTTGGCTAAAGATCAAATAGCTTGCTACCCAGGTACAAATACCCAAGGAATGCAGAGTTGAGAAAATCATCACTCAATGGAATCCAGAAAAGAGATACATAGTTTTCTAAGAGAATGACAACACTTATCATAAACAGAGACTTGACATTCAAACTTTTAATGGTTGTCTTTCAAAAAACAATTTAAGACTAACATTTATACTAGTAAGAGCATGCTATTTAATGTGTATAAATGTATTCTACTAATAAATTAGTATGAGAACATGAATCTTATTAATACATAATATCCATCTCCTTATTTAAAGTTAATGGGAAGATAAATTACAAATTACAGTGAACCCTTTCAAGATTAGAGTCATAATGTGCCTGTTTCGTGTAGAACGAGTTACCAACATGAATGAATTACCCCTGGAGGAATCAAATTATGGATAGGGGTGACAGGCATTAGTCCTACTAACTTGGCCAGACCACATTGGCAGTCAGAAAATATAGCCCCTGCTTAGCCTCCATTTTCTAAAACTTATTTTTCTTCAAACTCATGTTCAACCACATATTTTATGGAATCCACAACTTTCATCTACTTTTTAACCACACATCTCATCAACTTTTCTCAAAATCTATTAAAAATCTCATTTTTATCTAAACCAAACAGGGGCATAGTCAACCGCCACACTTAAATATTCACGAAAGAGTTGACCTCGGGGACAAAATTAACTGGAATGTCTACCGCACACAAACTAAAAAACCCCACTTTAGCAGATTCTAAAACTGATTTTTAAGGCCAATAATCCATGTTTCTCTCTAACCATCCTCTAAAATCAGCATCTTATATGAAACTAAAGATTTACGTTCAGATGCATCAAGTGGGCAATTAAATACTTGATGTTTCAATGCTTCACTCAAGCAACTTATGAGCTAAGAAGGCGGATGCCAAATACCGAAAAGGATAATTGTTTCCATGGTTTCTGTGCATATCATTAATATATTGATTGTAGTACATGCAATAAGTATTAATTATTTTCCATCTCAAAATCCTTAATAAGTAAATGATCTTTTTCTTTATGTAAAAATATTCAGATCTTTCATCCTCTCACAACCAAGATACAATATATTCACAGGATCAGTCAAACCAATTGTGCCAACTCTAACTTATCCCTTCAAGGAAACTCTTAACTCTCCAAAAACTAGAGCTTGTCTCTACACATCAAAATTTTAGTCTAAAGAAAGAGAAATACGAACACGATCAGAAAGATGCATGTTTAGAATGAAATTAGAACATAAACTCACACAGCAAAGTCTTCGGGTTATGATATGAGAACCTAGATAAACTTGAATAATTAGAAATGCCACAGAAGCTCCATGCAGTATAAATCCATGCACTGTTAATTATAATTCTAGTTGCTTAAGAATGCATTCAACATTTCAGAACAAAAAAGGTAGCTTCCTAACACTATCACAGAATTTTAATATGGACAGAGGGGCAAACCTCGGAGTTTCAAAAGGAAGGGGCAAAAGATTTCAAGAGGCAGACACCACAGCATGACTACCGAAAGTATTATGGTCTAAACAATTTGAAATACACAAAAATGCAGAAATCAGTTTGCTTAAAACAGTGGAAAAAAAAAATAAACGGTAAATGAAATGCAATTTGCAAGGCAATTTCCCAAGGTTATTGTGCTTTATTAGAAGGAAATCAAACAAATTGAAGTTGGAAAATTGTGGTTACATGGAAACATTAGGATGATGACATTTTTCATCTCAAGTTCAATCGGTACAAGTTTAGAAAATTATAGCCATCCAACAACAATATTCATTCCATATTTAGCAGCATTTCCATAAAGTATAATGTTATGTGCAGGATCTTGGTAATCATAGAACAGCCTAGATATTTACTCATTAATAACAAAGCATATAAATTCAAAGAAACCCGTTTCAGAATTATAATACGATAGAAATGAGTTGTGGATACGTTGACACTAGTGGGTCTTACAAAATGTGTGACTAAAATTAAAGTTTGACGAACAAAAATTATAGGTAAAAGTATACCCGACCGTAAACTTCAAGGTCTCGTGGGATTAGTGGAGGTGCGCGCAAATTAGCCCGGACATCCACGGTTATAAAAAAAAATTATAGGTAAAAGAGATCCAAGCAAGCACTAAGAACTGAAATAGGCTTACTAAGAAACAGAAGCTCAAAATCAATCATTTTGCAAGAATATAGAATGCAATACATTAAACATCAATTTGTTGAACAAAAGAAAGATAGAAGCCTGTACATTCTCTTAAATCGCAACAACAATCCTACAAAATCAAAAGAAGGAAGGTTGCACATTGTACCTTCCGAAGTCTCCCACGCAATGCCTCCAACAAAAAGTTTTCTATCACAAGAAGAGAAAAAAACCAACAGTTACTGCCATTTTCACCGCACTCATATTTCTTGGGGATCAAACCCAACCCTTTCACTCCTCATAATACAAACTAAACTAAGCAAAACACTGCAATCTAATATATAAGCCCTTACGGACCTATGACACACAAACTACACAACTAACCCTGCTGAGAACGACGAATCATGCTTTAAGTCATGACGGGTTGCACTATCGACTACGTTATCATTCGACCCATAGTTTCGGTCGTAAGGTTGTTCCTCTTCTTGTTCGTATTGGTCCTCATACTGTTGGTGCTCTTCGAGGTCGCCATAAGCGGCAACGTTTTGTTCAGCTACAACATCATAATCCATTTGTTCTATTCTACCTATCAAACCTGCAAATAAGTAAAGATCATATTTCTACTCGCCTCATTTGTTTTACCAATTCGGAGGCTGACAATTCTTTTGAAGCCTAAAAATAAGGAAATCCTAAACAAACGCTGAACCTGATAATTGATAATAACGGACCTGCTAACTAGCTATTAATTTCTACAAGAATGCGAGCGAGTTGAGCTTGAGCACAATGAGAGGAGGATTGCAGAGGAACCCTAGCTTCTTTTCCTGTAAAGAATAATCAAAATTTGATGCGATGTGGAGTGATATTTTAAGAGAATTTGCACTTTTCATCCCCATTGTTTACAAAATGTAAAAAATCCACTGT
>CAIGRN010027703.1:0-14921 GCA_903798345.1 Fraxinus anomala
TTTCAAACAATGTGGGATTAATTTCACATACACTAGTGAAAATTTATTTGCCAATCTATATATATTTTCCAACAGTTCCTTTGAAAATTTAGTTCGCAAAATTGGTGTGAATGTCTTTAGAATTTTTGCTCACTCATTATTTACAACAAAACCAAGTAATGCATGTTTAAGAATTAGAACTACATGAATTTTATGTTTTCCCTACACAATTTATTTGTAGGGAAAGAGTCTTATTTGTGAGAACAAACCTTTGCTGACGAAAAAGCATATTTGTGCAGCAATCATCGAGTGGATAGGTATAAAATGACGTTTTTGAAATTTGTTGGCTGAAATCTTTCTCTACGAACTCTTTGGACGCAAATAAAATAAGTAGTTTAAGTTTTCCTTGGACAAAATCATTCATCTGCTACAGTTAATTTTGCCCACTGAACGATGTCACTTTTCTCTACAAATTATGCTGTGGGCTATATATATATATTGTGGCGATATGGTACAAATTATTTTATAGGCTAAATTCTATTTTTCTATACGCATGTTTGCAGGATATTAGTAAAGATTTCGTAGGGAAAAAGTAATTTATTTTCGTATATTTTATTTGTTATTTAAATTATAGTATTTTTTTAATCTTATTCAAAATAATATAAAGATACAAAAAAACAATAAATTAATTAAGACGTATAGTGTCAATCAATAGCATTATCTTCCCCCGTTAACATTATTCTCTATTCACAATGGTGTAAATGGTGGTACAACGAAGCTAGAAACTTTACCACACAACTGGTGCATGGAATGATGCCAAAACTGCAATGTACAACAACCTTGAACTTAATTTTGCATCCTTTACACCATGTCCACTCGAGCCGCATATGAAACTGTGTACATTGGAAGATGTCCCAATGTCTCGAATGTGACCATCTTCCAACCCACGAATTTGACGTCCGGGCTTCGTACCTAGAACGGACATCATGATATTAATTCCAGCATGAGCATCATCTACATCAACAATTTTCACAAGATTAGCAATAAGTTCTTTTAACGATAACTTTATTTTCACACTTTCAAAATAGTGCCATGTACAAACAAATAAGAACAATTTCTTACCTGAGCTCTGTGAGATTGAAAGAACTGCCACTTGTGCAAGAGTGCATGACTTGGGGAAAAGGTGAGACAAGTAAAATTCCATATAAAAAATTTGGCTCGTATTAAAAACCTAACGTTCTATTTAGACCACATGATTCTCATTAACACATTATATAAAGGTTGATATAAGGATGCCTGCAATCTGAAATTCATTTTCTTCCCTTTATTTGGTTTGAACTCGAAGTTGCTGGCCAAAAATAACACATTTTGAACCTCCTCCTCACCATATCCTTTTAAATATTAAATATATTTGAAGTATAATTAAAATGATTTTCAACTTCAACTTAACAATATCAACTTCTCAAAATATACACAAGTGATAACCAAAATCTGGCTCACAAGTAAAACCCTTTTACTTGAGCAAATGAAACTATAATTTAAATCTGCACAGCAAGAATACCTTTGATTTAAATTTATGAGTTGGTTAGATTTACAAAATCATGAAATTAAGAGGTCAGAGTTGTTTTAAGGAAAAATGAAGCTCCTCCAAAAACTTTGTAAATAAATTACGAGTTTTGCATAATTATTTTAATTAACACTTCAGCTAGCAAACTTACTTTCTGGAGTCAGAGCGTTCAACTGGTAACTTCCTTGCCTTTGCAAACTGTAGTATAGCAAGGAGGTGTGAGGTTGCTTCCAGGTAATGATTACTGGAGACCTTCAGGGTTTGTATATGTCTGTGCCATCACATACTTTGACACTGGATGCATCATGTTCCACACTCACTGTAATACCAATTTAGAAAAAGATTTACCTTTCCCATTGAATATAAATTTAACAACTACATGTCCTATATGATTATGTTAATTGTCCTTGGACAACTCTTGGCAAGAAAGTAAGGCGAGAAAGAATTCTTAAACTTTTAGACGAGAATTGATTCACAAAAACAAAATAATGCATGTTTAATAAAAAATGCATTTTTATTTCATTATTTCAAAGGCTCAAACACAGCAATGAAACAATCGAATAAGATCATGCAGGAGAATCATGTGCAGTTTGTGTGCGTGTATTTTCCACAAGGAGGAAGCATGTGGGATGTTGATCACCAAGGCCAGTTATAAATTCGTTTACATCGTAAATATCCTCAAAATTTCATTTCTTTCCCAGTTTACTTCAGATAACATTATAAAGCACATGTGGTAATTACCTATAACGAACCGATCTTATCCCAATGTGAAATGACTGTGATTTTAAAATTTATTCTTTGCTAAAAATGAATGAGTATTATTTCTACATATATATAGTCAATTTTTTCTATTATTTAATGCTTTTTTCCAAGCGTGACTTAGTTATCCATTGTCCTATTTCTGCTTGCTTATGAGTTTTTTATTTGTTTCATAGGTTTCTAAGATATTTCAACTGATAATATGTCCCTAAAAGGTCGTATTGTCACTTTGAAGGCCTTGGTTGGGAAGAACATTCTTGTAAAAGTAACTTGCATTGCAATACATTCCCTACAGACCAACATATACCTATAAACATATTCTCCTCTCTTGGATGCCTGGTATTGTCAAGTTCCTTCATGAAGATCAGCGTTTGAGCAGAACTTGTACAAATGAATTATTAGCAATTTGGTTACGTTTGGAGAATAAAGGTTGGCCCCCAGTCCATTGGCTCTTTTTGAAAGGGTAAGAGACACTATTCTGTCACCCCATCTTCTTCCCAAAAACCTAACATTTCCACTGCATATATAGTCCGTTATTCGTTATTCGTTTTTTTTTTTCTTTTTTCCAATTCATCTCTGCTTTTCTCTGCATCGCACACAAATCAATTCTAGCCCTACTTTTTCCTTATAAAGATTTTATCTCTTGTTAAAGATATTAATTAATCTACGGCTTCCATCAACAAATTGATGTCAAAAACTAGCGATAACCATGACAATTTGAATGATTCATCAGCCTCGACCGTAGATTTGGGGCAGAGGAACACTCCCGCCAATAATTATGGATCTGAAACATTTCGTTAAGGTGAGCAAAGTCACACAAGAAAGCTTTGTTCGAGAAGTGTGGAAAAGTGGATATTGTGACTCGATATTCTAGTTGGAACTATGCCTTCATGTACTTCAATGACATGGAGGCCGCGGAAGCTGGAAAACCTCTACGAGGTTGCCCCCTCCATGGAGTTTCTTTGAAAGTTAAGTTCCTGAAATTGTTGTTTATTTCTTTGAATAATTCATTGAGACTCATTATTTAATACAAAACCAAATAAATGCATGTTTAAGAAATATAATGAATTATATTGCAAGATTAATTTATGAACAAAATAATTGCTCTAGCTAAATAATTTCTTAAACTTTTAGACGAGAATTGCTTCACAAAACCAAATAATGCATATTTAAGAAATATAATGTGGTAATTACCTTTAATGAACCAATTACCCCAATGTGTAACGGCAGTGATTTTAAAATTTATTGGTTGCTAAAATAAATGTTTTACATATATATAGTCAATTGTTTCTGTTATGTAGCGCTTTTTTCAAATATGACCTAGTTATCCATTGTCCTATTTCTGCTTGCTTATGCGTTTATTTTTATTTTTATGGTTTCAAGACATTTCGAGGGATAAAATGTCCCTATGATATGGTATTGTCACCTTGAATGCCATGGTTGGCAACAACATTCTTGTAAAAGCAACTTACATTGTAATACATTCCCCTAAGAACCGACATATACCTCTAAACATGTTCTCCTCCCTTAGATGCTTGATATTATCAAGTGCTTTCATGAAGAACCGCATTTGAACAGAACTTGTTTAAATGAATTATTATGGGAGTGGCTATGTTTTGAGAATAAAAGTTGGCTCCCAGAGCAGTCTAAGAATCGGGGATCCAATTGCTCTTTTTGAAAAGGTAAGGGACCCTATTTTGGCACCCTATCTTCTTCTAAAACCTAACATTTCCCCTGGGTATATACTCTATCGTTCATTTTTTTTCTGTTCATCTCTTCCTTCTCTACATCGCGCTCAAATCAATTCTAGCCATACATTTTCCTTATAAAGATTTTATCTCTTGTTAAAGATCTTGATTAATTTATGGCTTCCATCAATAAATTGAATGCAAAAACTAGCAAGAGCAATGACAATTTGACTGATTCATCCGCCTTGACCATAGATCTGGGGCAGGGGAACACTCCCACCAATAATTACGGATCGGACACATTTTGTTTTGAGGTCAGCAAGTCAGACTTGAAAGCTTTGCTTGAGAAGTGCAGAAAAGTAGATAGTGTGACTCGATACTTCAGTTGGAACTATGCCTTCATGTTCTTCAAAGACATGGAGGCCGCAAAAACTGCAAAACAACTTCTACAAGGATGCCTCCTCCATGGAGTTTCTTTGAAAATATAATTCATGAAATTGTTGTTTTTTTCTTTGAAAAGTTCACTGAGACTCATTATTTAATACAAAACAAAATGATGCGTGTTTAAGAATTGTATTGAATTATATTGCAAGAATAATTTATGATCGAAATAATTGCTCTAGCCAAATAATTCTTAAACTTTTAGACGAGAATTGCTTTGCAAAAGGAAATAATGCATATCTAAGAAATATATTGAATTATATTTAACGAATAAAATAACGTACTATATGATAACAAAAACCATAATATTGCGCAAAGGCCTGCAGCAATGAAATAATCAAACAAGATCACATAGGAGAATCACGTGCAGTTTGTGTGCGTGTATGTGCCACACGAAGGAAGCACGTGTGATGTTGACCACCAAAGCTAGTTATAAATTTGTTTACATAGTAAATATCCGCAAATTTCCATTTCTTTCATAGTTTGCTTCAGCTAACATTATAAAAGCACATGTGGTAATTACCTATAATGAATCGATTTTATCCCAATGCGAAATGACTGTGATTTTCAAATTTATTGCTATTCTACCTATATATAGTCAATTGTTTCTATTCTGTAGCACTTTGTTTCAAACGTGACTTAGTTATCCATTGTCCTATTTCTGCTTGCTTATTTTTTTTTAATTGTTTTATAGATTCCTAAGACATTTTGAGGGATAAAATGTCCCTAAAAGGTCGTATTGCCACCTTGAAGGCCATGGTTTGGAAGAACATTCTTGTAAGAGCAACTTTCATTGTAATACATTCCCCTACAAATGTTCTCCTCTCTTGGGTGCCCGTCATTATCAAGTTCCTTCATGAAGATCAGCGTTTGAGCAGAACTTGTTCAAATGAATTATTTTGGGAGCAATTTTGCTATGTTTGGAGAATAAAGGTTTGATCCCAGAGCAGTCTAAGAATTGGGGATCCATTTGCTCTTTTTGAAATGGTCATGGACCCTATTCCGTCACCACATCTTCAAAATACCTAACATTTCCTCTGTGCATATACTGTCATTCTTTTTTTTTTTTTCTCAATTCATCTGTTCCTTCTCTACATCGTACTGAATTCAATTCCAGCCCTACATTTTCCTTACAAATATTTCATCTCTTGTTAAAGATCTCAATTAATTTACAGCTTTCATCAATGAATTGATGGAAAAAACTAGCGAGAGCCATGACAATTTAAATGATTCATCCCCCTTGACCCTATCTGGGCAAAGGAACACTCCCACCAATAATTATGGATCGGAAACATTTCGTTTGAGTTGGGCAAGTTAGACTTGAAAACTTTGTTCAAGAAGATCGAAAAAGTGGATAGTGTGACTCGATACTCCAGTTAGAAATATGCCTTCATGTACTTCAAAGACATGGAGGCCGCAAGAGCTGCAAAACGTCAGTAAGGATGCCTCCTCCATGGAGTTTCCTTGAGTATGTCATTCTGGATATTGTTGTTGATTTCTTTGAAAAATTCGCTGAGTCTCATTATTTAATACAAACCAAATGATGCATATTTAAGAAATATACTGAATTATATTGCAAGAATAATTTATTAACAAAATAATTGCTCTATCCAAATAATTTTTTAAAGTTTTAGACAACAATTGCTTCACGAAACAAAATATTGCATATTTAAGAAATGTATTGAATGAATAAAAAAAACTCACTATACGATAACAGAAACCGTAATATTGCGCAAAGGCTCAACGACAACAATGCAACAATCGAACAAGATCACATAAGAGAATCACATGAAGTTTGTGTGTGTGTATGTGGCACACGAAGGAAGCACCCATGATAGAACAACAGTTCTCATGCATGAATGGGTGCCAAAATCAAGCCAAAGAGGTGTGAAAACAATCAAAATATCACTAGAAAATTCAAATGCAGCAATCAGAAATATTGAACTGGGCAATCGTACACTGAAATTAGGGGCGATTGTCCAGTGTACTCATTTAGCCTTGGGAGCAAAAATATAAAGTTAGGCTGGGCAATCGCCCAAGTTCTTGACTTTCCTTTTTTTTGTCTTCCAATTATTTTCTCACTTACTTGATATTCCCACGTGGTGTTTGATCACTCTAAATCACTTATCATTATATGTTTCAACAATATTACAACACATCCACTTTTGGCAAATGATATCAATCAAGTCTCGATCCATCTACACTTTGACATGAAACATCAATGAGTGACTGTATAATTTGTTCAAAATGATAATTGGCCTCATTATGGAAGAAATGGGATTAGTATGGAGCCCGAGAGGAATTGAATTGAGGAACAAAATTGAATTGGTGGGAGACAAGCCCATGCGATCGCATGGGTTATTTTCCATGTGACCGCATGGAACCCACTTGCATTTATCAAGGCTGAAAAGCCTCAAGCCATACAATCACATGGGCATTGAAACAAGCTTTTAAACCTAGTTTTCATGCCCAATACTGGTGGCTTTTGGTGAAAGATTCCATCTTTTCATAAAATTTTGTGAAACCATTTAGGGTTGTGTTGATGACAAATTATAAATAGATGATAGTTTTCCATTTTGAAACACTTGATACAACAATTAATTCCACACTTGGAAAGACATTTTTCATAATTCTCTAAACATATCTAAACCCCCCTTTTGTTCTATAAGTTTTGGAAGTAAAACACTAGTTCTTGAATATTTTCTTCGACCAGACTTGATTCAATCCTACAAAACAATTGTCAGGAGTCACTTTTGTTAGGTCCAATGTTATAATTGACATGTTTGTGAACAAAAATGTCTTCATTGAACACTTGTAAAAAGTCAGGGACTTGGATGCAATTTTGTATAGATGAGTTAGGTTAGGGTTAGAGGTCGAAAACAAGGAAACCGTGATCCCAGAATTTCACTAGCTGCTTGCCTGACTCACGCTTGAGTGGGACAAACAGTAACATTGTTACCAAGCGACAGCACCCTTGCTCAAGCGAAATGTTTACTCGCTCGAGCGACGTATTTATGTGGCCAGACCTAATTGTTGATTTTGAAGAGTTTTATACGGTCCATAACACCTAAATGTCCCCAACTATAAATACAGATGTCTAAGATAAATTTCAAGAGGTTGCTTCATTGTGCTATAATTGCAGACCACTTTCATATCATTGTTGGAAAGATCCAAGAGGCAATTCATTGATTGATTCATCCACATCATTCTTGTGATCCAGTAACCGAATTTTTGAAAAACATCAAGGTTCATTAATCCAAAATACCTAGTTTCATTAACACTTTAAGGAGGGGATTTAAACGTAGGAAGAAAAACAGGAATAGATGATTCTTGAGTATCCACTTGGAAGAGACGTATGCAAAAGATTGTAAGATTAATACAGCAAATCTTAGTTGAAGATTGTGAGTCTAAAATTTATAGGGGATCTTGGAAGCTACAGGAGGTAAATCTGGAGATCTAGTAGGTTGACTAGATAGTATCTACGATAGCAGATCATGAGTCTAGAAGGAACAGTAGATCTTGAAGTTGCAGGGTTTATAACAGCTAGTGGAGCTAGTCTGGAATTGAACTGTAATCCACATTATCTCTAGTGGAGATAACTGGCTTGGTTCCGAAATTTTTACCTAGTTGGATTACTCCGTCATCAAACTTTGTGTTATTTATTGCTTTCCAAATATTACAACCGTGGTAATTCAACTTACGAAAATTGGATTGTATGTTTAACCATCTTGAAAGTAATTAAAAGTGACTTGTTGCTTTAATTAGCGTAATTCCGCACGTAAGGTCGAACTAATTTATAATATAGATCAATCTAACGGCATTGTCGGACTCTCTACTTTAAGCACCAAAATTAATCCTAGAGGGGGCAAATATATGAAAAATTATATATTCTCAAATTGTTTTTTAAAGGGCATTAACTTATAGGTCCTACTATGCTTTATGGTTTGACTTTCATTAGTAGGAGAATACACTTACCGACAATGATGTGTAGCATGTCCTTTTTCACAAAATTAAGGTTTAGCGTCATGTTTGCCTTAAATTAGTGACACTTTATACACATGAGTCACTTATACAATTTATTCCATTCTGACATAAACTGGGTATGTAGGGAGGTTTACTATTTGTTAATTATGTTTGTGCATATTATCAACTACATTCTTTTTGGACTGTTGTATATTCATGGTTAAACTTGAATTTGAAATTGTACACTTAGTCATTTGTGACAAAAAGGCGGAGAAAGAATATACGCAGAGGGAGCATTAAATGAAATTGTGATTTACATTTTATGCATTGAATGAAATTGTGATTTGCATTTTATCTTTGAGGGGTCATTGGGGAGAGACATAGATACATTTGCCTACTGTATAAAAATATTGAGAGTTTGCAGTAAGAAGGAGAATGTGTATTGCATCTGCATAACTGTTTGAGTTATGGTGTTTTGTGATGTTAATGTTTCAATTGGTGTTTGATTGACATTAATGTCACGTCTCAAACTAGCATGCTTATTTGGATTCATGACATTTTGATTTCCTCTATGAAGTGCTTTTACACTGGGTATTGAATTTTTGATTTCAAAAAACAGTTATTCCAAGGAATGCAAGAAGTAGAAGAATTTGAGTAACTTGGGTAGTTTAGTTTGATGTACTTTATTTGTATGGTTTTGTCACAAAATGCCAAAGGGAGAGATTGTTCGGTCCAATGTTATAATTTGCATGTTTATGAACAAAAATGTCTCAATTGAACACTTGTAAAAAGTCAGGGACTTGGATGCAATTTTGTATAAATGTGTTAGGCTAGGGTTAGAGGTTGAAAAACAAGGAAAATGCGACGTCGGAATTTTGCTAGCTGCTCGCCTGACTCACGCTCGAGCGGTAGAAACAATCACATTGTCGCCCACGTTTCTCCTCGTTGTTGCTCAAGCGACAACACCCTTGCTCGAGCGAAAGGTTCCCTCGCTCGAGTCGTTATTTTGAAGAGTTTTACACGGTCCATAACACCTAAGCGTCCCCAACTATAAATACAGATATTTGGGACGAATTTCGAGATGTTGCTTCATTGTGCTATAATTGCACAACACTTTCGTATCATTGTTAGAGAGATCCAAGAGGCAATTCATTAATTGATTCATCCACATCATTCTTGAGATCCAGCAACCAAGTTTTGGAAAAATATTAAGGTTCATTAATCCAAAACACCTAGCTTCCTTAACACTTTAAGAAAGTGATTCAAGCGCAAGAAGAAAAATAGGAATAGGTGATTCCTGGGTATCACTTGGAAGAGACGTGTGCAAAAGATTGTAAGACTAATATAGCAAATTTTGGTAGATGAAAGCTGCAGGGGTAGATCGGAAGATCTAGCAGGTTGGCTAGATAGTATCTACGGTGGCAGATTGTGAGTCTGGAAGGAACAATAGATCTTGGAGTTGTAGGGTTTACAACAGCTAGTGGAGCTAGTCTGGAATTGAACTATGACCCAAATTATCTATAGTGGAGGTAATTGGCTTGGTCCTAGAGTTTTTATCCAGTTGGGTTTCTCTGTCATCAAACTTTGTGTTATTTATTGCTTTCCAAATATTACAACTATAGTGATTTAACTTAGGGAAATTGGATTGTATGTTTAACCATCTAGAAACTAATTAAAAGTGACTTGTTGCTTTAATTAGCGTAATTCCGCACGTAAGTTCGAATTAACTTATAATCTAGATCAATTTAATGACATCTAGCGAACTATCAACTATAAGCACTAAAATTGATCCTAGAGGGGGCAAATATCATTTGTGGACAATGATCACATGTTTTAGACTTTTTTTTTCTAAGTTTTTTGGTGTTCTTGATTATACTTCTACATTCCACTTGAATAATAATATTCACCTATAATCCCAAATGATATTTGTATGGAGAACGAGACACCCTGGTGACAATCAAGCTCATAAATGAAGATCTTGTTCAGTTGGATCGATTCGAGGAATAAATTTCACTTAGTGGCAAGAGAAGTTGAGATTCCTTCTTGTGGTGTTGATGATTTTTTACATACATGATCCTAATTTGGAACCACTTTTTGGCACCAATGTATGAAGATACTAATGCGGTAAGAGAGAGAAGGTAAAAGCCCTAAGAAGATGAATTGATTTGCTGATTAACATTTTCAATGCACTATCTGACTAGTTGTATAATCTTAACACCAATGCTTGGGAAAACAAACACAAAGCCAAAGAAGGAGGTACAAAGAAATTTTTGATGTCAAGGTACTTTGATTTTAAGTTTTTTGAGAATATTTCTCTTCTTCTCCAACTGCATGAATTACATGTTCTTGTTAACAAGTTAAAAGTGGTCAAAATAGAACTTCCAGAATCTTTTCAAGTGGGAGAAATTATTGCTAAACTTTCGGAGACTTGGAAAGAATATCGAAAGAAGATTCTTCATAGATTCGAAGATTATTCTTTGGAACAAATTCTGAAATTTTTTTCAAAATGAGAAAGAATCACAGACAATAGATAAGAGTAAAAACTCTTATGAAGGTACTTCTATGGCTAATGTCATGGAAAAGACCAATCCATTCAGCAAATCAAACAAGAGGAAATCTTCTAATAATGATTACTAAAAAACTTTAAGAAGAAACCCAAGTGAGATTGTTTTGTGTGTAGAAAACCTGGGCATTTTGCAAATAAATGTTGACATTAAAATAAAACAAGAAATAGGACAAAGTGAACTCTATTGATAAAGATGGCATTGTGGCTACCGTGAGCGAGATTTATGCTATCAAGGGCAAAATTTCTATTTGGTGGTGTGATATATGTGTAACTATATATGTATCATATGATAAGTCACAGTTCAAGACTTATCATCACCTTAAAAAAAATGTTACAATAACAAATGTATTATATGTTCCGGATATAAATAGAAACTTAGTTAGTTGAGGTTTCTTGAAAAAAATCGGACATAATATGTGTTTATGAATTCGAAAAACTTGTACTATCCTGATATGAGAAAATTGTTGAAAATGAAAATTCTAGTGAAGGAATGATTAAATTGTGTACTATTGACAATATTGATAGTACTAAAGTTGATTTTGTTTACTTGATTGTCTTTTTTACATTATGGCAGGCTAGATTAGATCACATAGGTGCTAGTTTGAAGAAAAGAATGTTAAAATGTCATATGGTTTCATATAATGTGAATGATGCCTATAAATGTAAAACATGTGCAGAATCTAAAATGGTAAAAGAGCTTTATCGAAGAATCAAAAGAACTCGAAAAGAAAAGACATCTATATGAAATTGATTCTCAACTTATTCCATTTTACGTAGTAGAGGAAAATGAGAAGAATGTTATTCGAACAATACATTTTGTTTTGTGAGATGAAACCAATCCTAAAACCTATAAGTAAGCTTGATTTCTCATGATAATATCTTTAGGGATAATGCAATTGAAGATGAAATTGTTTCAATTATGTCAAACAATACATGAGAACTTGTCGATTTATCACCCGGGTCTAAACCTATCAGTTGTGAATGGAGAAAATATATTGTAGACGATTCTCTTAATATCTTTAACACTAGATTAGTAGCTAAATATTATCGACAAAAGGAATGAAAATTTTTTTTTATACATATGCACTCATAGCTAGAATAACATCAATTAAGATGATATTTGCATTATCATCCATATATAACTTGCATATTCATCAAATGAATGTCAAGAAAACATTCTTAACTGGAGATCTCGATTAGGAGGTTTATATAAAACAACCTAAAGGGTTCGTTCTACCTGGAAATGAGCATGAAAGTTAGTAAAAACATTATATAGTTTAAAACAAACACTAAAGAATAGGCATGAGAAATTTGACTTAGCGATTATTTCATTTGGCTTCTCACAAAATAGTGTAGATAAATGCTTATATTCCAATGTGATAATTATGCTATATTTATTTCCTCGTATGTCAATAACATGTTGATTTTAAGGAATCAAATGGATGGAATAAAAAAACAAAGAGGTTTTTGTCTTCCACATTCAAGATGAAGGATATTGGACAAGTGGATACCATATTGGGTATCAAAGTTACAAAAACTAGTGAGGATTATTATTTGAGTCAATCACATTATATAGAGAATGTGATAAATAAGTTCAAGCACATGAACATAAAATAGTTTAGTACCTCTCTTGATCGAAGTTCTAAATTTATAAAGAATAATTGCATAGCTATTGCACAAATTGAGTATTCAAGTGCTGTGGAGTGTCTTGTGTTTGCAGTTCAATATACAAGACTAGATATATCATTTGCAATTAGTAAACTTAATAGGTTTACTAGTAATCCAAGTAATGAGCATTGAAAGGCCACCTTGAGAGTTCTTGGTTACTTAAATAGGACTATAATATTCCAAATTTCTGGTTGTCTAGCCCTTGTAAAAGTTAATCTACTTCATATTGGGTGTTTTCACTTGAAGGAGGTGCAATTCCTTGGAAATCTAATAAACAAAAATGCATAACACATTCGACCGTGGAATTCGAATTCGTGACATTAGCTGACACTAGGAAAGAAGTTGAGTGATTTAAAGATCTTCTATATGAGATACATTTGGAACCAAAGAATATATCTTCGATATCTACCATGTGTGATAGTCATGCCACACTAGCCAAAGTTATACAAAAGAAAATCTAGACATGTGAGTCTAAGATATAACCTCGTAAAAAATTAATCAAGAGTGGAATAAGTTCTCTAAACACGTTAGGTCAAATGAGAATTTAGTGTATCCATTAGCCAAAGTTCTTAATAGAGATTTAGTAATATCTACTTCAAATAGAATGGAGTTGAAACTCCTAAACTAAAAAAATCCACCAATAACAACAATCCTACTTATCATTACAAAAATAATAATCACGGGTTCAAAGGGTAACAACAAGTAATTTGATAAGTGAATAATTATATAATGCTGGTTGTCACGTAAAGGATGGTTGAGTTTTAAAGCTCTTGATGAAGTTTAGTACCATGACGCCACATACTTTTCATGTAGTTTTAAAGCTTTTGATGAAGTTTTAAAGCTCTAGATTAATTTTATTAAGGTTACATTTATTGCTTATTAATAAAATTATCTTCTACGTGACTAATTTTATATTTGACAGTGGAATGTGCCTCAGACGTTCAAGATGATTGATGTGCCTACTAATTCAACTTTAATATATTTACAATTTTATTATATTTAGATTAAATTATATGATATATTTGTTTCATTTTGGACTTATGGTTAGTCTTGTATTTGGGTGAAATTCGAGTTATAATAATATCTTTCTTGATAAGTTTATATTTGGATTATTTAATTTGAAAAATTATAATTGAACAACATAATTGGAAATTTAGTAAACGATCCAATTTAAAACTAAATAAGTTAACACGAATAAAATAGGGATCTTATTAATTAATTCATAGATATCATACCTAATTAAAGGTCATTTGGTTCAAGAATCAAGTTTTTACCTTATTAGACCTTTATAAATTGGCTGGCATTTCTCTGATGTCAAACATATCTATTTTTCACCATCGAAAACTTCTCTATTAGGTTTTTAGTGTTGACGATTCTGTGGACAAAATGACTAATTTGTAATGTGTAGTAAAAGTCAAGGATCTAGAGTGCAATTTGTATAAATTGGGTTATGAGGTCTAGGGTTCGAGCATGAAAAGAGGAAAAACATGACGTCGGATTTTCGCTAGTCTATCGCTTGGACACTGCTCGAGCGAACAAATAGAATGTCCGTCTCCTGCCTGTCGCTGAGCTCTCACTCGAGCGACAGTGTGTCACTTGACTATCGCTAGCTTCTCGCTCAAGCGATGCGTCGATTCGGAAAAACCCTAAATACAGATGTTTGAAGAGTTTTACATGGCCCATAATACCTAAGCATCCCCAACTATAAATACAGATATTTGGGACGAATTTCAAAAAAAAATTGTTGTTTGGGTGTGCTACAATTGTAAAACACTTTCATATTATTGTTTGAGAGACTCAAGAGGCAATTCATTGATTGATTCATCCACATCATTCTTGTGATCTAATAACCGAGTTTTGGGAAAACATAAAGGTTCATTAATCCAAAACACCTAACTTCCTTAAAACTTTAAGGAAGGGATTCAAGCGCAGGAAGAAGAATATGAATAGGTGATTTTTGGTTTGGAAGAGACGTGTGCAGAAGATTGTAAGACTAATACAGCAAATTTTGGTAGAACATTGTGAGTCTAAAATTTACAACGGGTCTTGGATGCTACACGAGATAGATCAGGAGATCTAATAGGTTGGCTAGATAGTATTTATGGTAAGAGATCGGGAGTCTGGAAGGAACAGATCGTGGAGTTGCAGGGTTTACAACAGCTCGTGGAACTAGTTTGGAATTGAACTGTAATCCACATTGCCTATAATAGAGGTAACTGGCTTCGTCCCAAAATTTTTACCCTGTTAGGTTTCTCTATCATCAAACTTTGTATTATTTATTGCTTTCCAA
>CAIGRN010027718.1:0-11103 GCA_903798345.1 Fraxinus anomala
TCTATTTAAAGCTTGTTTTCGATACGTTCCTTCACGCGCATGCCTGGTGCATTTTTCCTATCGAATGCCTCAAATGTACGCTATTTTTATATAAATAACGGCGAGACCTTAAATCAATATATTTGTTAGCTCTAATACACTCATTTTAGATATTTAAAATTGTCTTCAAGCTTCAACACAATGAGATTTAGGTTGGGAACATGTAGTAAAGGGTAAGTACAAATCTTTTGTAAAAGTCTTTGGGGGAATGAAAGGTAATGTCTCTGAAGGGGTTTTTGAAATTCAACTTTAATTTATAAAACATTTGAATGAACTACTAAGGAGCCTATTGTAATTGGTAAAGTAAAATATATAAAATTATGAGATTTGAGTTTAAAAAATCTATAGGAATTTTCTAGTTTTTCTTATTATTTTATCTCAATTATATTTACAGTAAATTTTAAAAAAATTGATATAACTAAAGAGGCATGCAAATAACGTATAAATTTATTTGAAATTTTCTTTATGGGATTACTATTTATAAAGGTTAAACCCCAACCTTGAGGGTCCCCCACCACCCCGCCCCTAGAGCATTGTGGAGGAGGTAAATCGCGGGATGTGCCTCAGCAGGCCAGGGTACAAGAGCTGCCATACTGGTGCCCACAAAGAGTTCAATTCCAAACCTTGTAAGAGGCAGGAATCGAACCCTCACACTGCGGCTGCCAGCTCAGTAGAGACTACCTCACTCTTATCCTTTGCACCACTGAGCTATGCCTCGGGGGGCATGGGATTACTGTTTATTGCATGTTGTTGAGGATGAACATAGCAAGTTTTTTGGAGCAAATACTTCGCATAAAAGGACAAACAAATACGATTTTTACTATAAAAAAAAATTACAATAAACTATTGGAAANTCCTTTGCACCACTGAGCTATGCCTCGGGGGGCATGGGATTACTGTTTATTGCATGTTGTTGAGGATGAACATAGCAAGTTTTTTGGAGCAAATACTTCGCATAAAAGGACAAACAAATACGATTTTTACTATAAAAAAAAATTACAATAAACTATTGGAAAGTGAGAAATGAGTCATTACCTTTTGTGCAGAAGGTGGCTTGGTTGGAAAGAGGCCATATAGTGGGCATACCACTACTTTACGGGGTAATTTAGATGTCAACATTTTAACTCAATGTGCTTGCCGACGAGCTCCATCGATGAACATGACATAAATAATTTTGATCTAAACGCAAATTATTAACTATCTCGATCATATTAGTATTTTCGCTTATCAAGTTAATGGAATTGATAGAATGAATTGACTAAAATAAAAATATGAACTCATTTAGCAGGGCAAAATATTACGTATTTAGACTTTTACGACAATGTATACATATTTACTACATGAAATATACATTACTATTTAATTATCATAATTTATGCGAATACTTTCATATGAGACATAAAAAAATCTATTATATATTTTATTCATTGCGAAAATAGAGTAAGTCGGGGAAAAAAAAAGCATCCAGTAAAAAGGAAACATAATTTGTTTGAATTTATTTTTTCTATTATGCTCCAATGTATAGTGAGATAATAGTTTTATATATTCATACTCTATTAATATTTATTTATATTTTATATTTATTGGGATTAGCATTGAATGGCATATTCCATATCTTTCATCTTCTTTTTCTTCCTTGTTGTTTCTCTTGGAGTTTTCTTCCCAACTTCATAAAGAAAAGGAAATTGAATACTTAGAAAAATAAGAAAAAACAAAAAAAGGGCAAATCATATTGCATAATTGAAAATTAAATTAATAAAATATTGTATAACTTTTTGATTAATTGATCGTCATCATGGTTGAAAAAGCCATTCAAAATCATTGTTATATCACACATTAAATAGTGAATAGTAACTCTAATTTTAATTAAATATTTGTTTTAGCTACCTACTAAGTTGAGTTTCATCTACGACGATAAACTTAAATAAAAATATGACAGAAGAATAGACGTCGATATAAAGGGTTGCAACAAGGGGGCACCGTCTAATTTAAGTCATAATTTCACATACATAAAAAATATTTAAATAAATGTCTTTTTTATTTTATATATTTGATAATTGACCATCTAATTTAGTAACCACATTGAACAGCTAAGTGGGATCCTAGCTCAAGAACTTGGTTTAAATCAAAGTGAATCCTTACGAACCATTTCTCCACGAATGTCTAGGCACAGAAGTAAGCATTCGTGCAGTCACGCATTAACTCTAGACGGACACTAAGTAGGAGAGCAGTAATTCGACGAATTATACTCACTCTTTCAAATACAAACTAACCTAATCGTCAAAAAAGAACATAAATCACTTTAAATCGACGTCAAATGAGAATATTTCGACAAGCAAACAATCCGGTCGTCGAAAGTAGATACTATTGTTCTCCTTTCGAGTCCATGCACCCAAGTCCAACAAAGAAAATGAAGCATACACATACAAAATTTAGATGAAATATAGAGGAATGAAAAGAGACAGACAGAACCAGCCATATAAATTTTACTTGCTTTTAGTAAAAACATGTTTTTTCTGTACTAAGCCCGAGTATAGAGTAACATAGTAGAAAATTTCACCAACTATTGAACTAAATCTGTTGGTTACTTGAGCAAGAAATTCATCATGCAGTTGGGGTATTTATTGTTGCAGTAATAAATATGAGTAGGATGCTAGCTAGGGTTGCAGATAGTACATTTTTGTTTGCCTTGGAATTGAAGAAATAATGGCAGTATTTGAGTTTAATCATCTTTTGTGATCTTGCATATTGCCAAAAAGTCGAACTCGCAAAAGAACCGAGGGCTCGATTAATTGGTATATTGTACTAAACAGTCGCAATGTGTTATTACACACTAGGGGTCCAAGATTTAGTCTGGCGTAGTTGGGATACCTGAATATTAAAAAAAATAAAAAAAAATAAATACCGAGTTGTTTATATGTCAAAAGGTAAGCTATATATTATGATATTGTAAAAGAGAAAATCGTAATATTACATTTGTCGACCATCGACTATTGGTAATTCCATTACCCTTACGGTAATTGGCCATCAACATCGACTGCTAAACCCAAACAACAAATAATGACTAACATTTATCATCAAGGTGGGTAGTGGTCATCGGACCATTAGTTGCCATCGACAATTACAACTAGCCACGATTAGTAGTCATTGGTGACGAACAATGATTATTAGAGGTGGCAACCATCAATTGCTAGTTAAAACAAGATGATCAAACTTAGCTTTTAAAAAACTTATTTAGCTATTTATGATTGGCTGAAATCAACTACACTTAGATGCAAATTTATCAGTGACCAATCATAGTTATTTCAAGTGGAATCAAGATCTCATCCAAGAAACATACATATTGTTGATTAATTTATTTTTATTCAAATTTTTTAGTTCAATATTTTTACAATTTAATAACATGTTTGGTACGATGAACAAAGTTTAAATTAGGGATAAGTTGGAGATTACCCGGCACCCACTTCACCGGCAACCCACATACTGTGAATGAAGTAGACTGGGGTTAGGTAAAGTGTTAGGTAAAGCATGGCTATTGGAGGAAATGCCTTTTAACAAACTAGAAATGGAGCCCAAAAGTCTTCTAGTGTCACAAAAGAGAACCAATGAGATGAGAAAAGTATATTTGCCATGTGGGGGTCACACGCACACATGAAATTAATATTAGAAAAAGAGAGAACGTTTTCATATTTTATTTTTCATATTATGATATATCAACCCACAAAGAAAAATTACTGAAATTGAATATTTGTAGAGCTAATAGGCAAAAACAAGGAAAAAAAAATGGGCCAACACATTTTGTTGTAACACATTCTTCTAAAACCCCTCATTCAAGAAATGCTTCAACAAAATCTTGAAATAGAAATAGAACTTGTGTAGGTTTGTTGCTTAAATTCTATGGCAAAATCTCCAATGTGGGCTACTCGTCTCAAGAGAATATAATTGATATTATTTACTTTATATTTTTAACACTTGTCATTAATTGACTTCTCAATCCTATTACTATAGTAAAACTTTTACCCTGGTACAAATTAAAATCCAGATTTGAAGATTTTAATTTAAGTCAAAGTCGACTATTGATTTTAATCACATATTTTATAGAATCCACAAGTTTTCAATCACATTTCATCAATTTTTATCAAAATATGCTAAAAATTTGATTTTAATTTTCATCAAACAATACTCAATTCCTTCTTTAAAAAGAGGTAAAAGTGAAAAGAAAGTGAACTAAGGCCCAGTTTGAAATGCATTATTTTTTAGGGTAGTTGGAAAACTTTTTCCTTTTTCCAACAAAAGTAGTATTTGATAGGTGAAATTTTCTAGGGAATTGATTTTCCCATTTGCTTCCTCACGCACCTCTTTTCTAGGAAATTGGTGAATTAGTTTTCTTGCCTTTTTTATGGTAAAAGTTTTTCCAGCTTTTTTTTATTATTTATTTTTATTTTTATTTTTTTGGCAATCGAAATTTTTTTTAGACACAATGGTAAATAAAAAATTAGCTTTTATTAACAATTTCCATGCAAAACAAAACTAAACGAATGATATTCAGTATGGTAATTTTTTTTTCAAATTTTAAATTTTTTTTTAAAAAAACTATTTTTTGGCAATTGGAACAAATTTTAAATCCAATGGTAGAAAAAATTATCACTTTAATGGACAATTTTTATAAAAAATGAAGCCAAACGGACACCAAACTTTCAACATTTTTCAGGTGAAAAATTATACTAATCAAATACAATTAATTACAATTTTCAATAAAACAATTTATAGACAATTTAATTCACTATAAAATATTTTCTTTCCAATCATTTTTCACATTTACAATCAAACCACTCTCAATGTGTCAAGGGTGATGAGTAGGACAGCATTAGTTCTCCCATTTCCATATGCATGTCTCTCCCTCTCTCCAAGACATTAAAATTTGAAACACCTCAAAGGTCACATTCTGTGAAAGCTGAAAAAAATTGGTTACTTTTATATACATTAATAAAACCAAAAAGTTCTATTATAAAACCACACCTTCTCTTCCATTCCTCTCTGCCTTTCCTTTTGTTTTGGCTAATATTAATGCAACTTTGCAAAATAGAAGGAAAAAAAAAAAATCTCTCTTTTCCTGTTTCTCTATCTACATATCATTGGTGGAGTACAGTACAATATAGTGAGTGTATATATATGCATATTTCATCATTTCTATGTGTAATCTGGAGGACTTTCAATAATCAAGACCTATTGGTTCTTGGATTTTAAAGGAAGGATTTTGGTATCAAAGGTACAACTTTTATTTGTTCCATTTCAAGAAACCCTCTATTTTTTGGGTAGTTTGAATTGTGTGGTGTTTTGAGATTTATTTATGTTAAAACTTACAATTTTGTGATTTTTATGCTTGATTGTTAGGTCTACTTTTTTATCTAATAATAATATAATAAAAAAATCAGAAAAAAAGAAAATTGACAGTTTAGGTGTTTGGTTTTGTGGAAGTGGTTGGTCTCTGTTAAGAAAAATGGCTTATTTTATTGATTAATATAATATCATTGATGTGTGCATATATATAGAATTTGATCTGTGCAAGAAAGCTTTTGAATCCACAAAAGGCACTGCTGAAACAGGTGATTTATTATACTTTTAAATGTTCATAAAAATGAAACAGTTAAATAAATCTCCAAATCTGCTGAGTGGTTCCCAGCTTATTTGATTATTTTATCGCAGAGAAGTCTATTTTCATTCTTTCGCTTGAGGTACAAATAGAAGCTCTAGGTTTTTTTTCATATTTCTGTATGTATGGAATAATCAGTTTGCTTTATTGTTATTGTAAAATGAATATTTATTTGACCTTTTACTCTGAAGAATGTACTATTATGTTCTTGTATAAAGTTTGTATATGTGTGACTTAAACCACTTGACAGGGTGTATATGATCTCATTTACTGAAATGTTGGTGATTCTTCTATATTTTGTTAAAAGTATCGTGCCCGCAGCGCAGCATCTTTTGTTTAGTGACCATTTTCATAGAATTTTTTTTTTAGTTAAGCTGTAATATTATTTTATGTTTTGTTGCAGGATTTACGCAAGAAAAATTGGTCATGGAAGGAAACACTTTATGGGTAAGTCACTGCGTTGAAAATGTTGCAAGGGACACAGCAGAGTTGGATTCATTTTCAGAGCTTAACGATGAGAGCAAGAAAGAAGTTGGTTCAATTTCTGTGGATTTGGTTTTACCTGATGATCTGTTGGAGCGGATATTAGCCTATCTCCCGATCACTAGCATTCTCAGGGCAGGCTGTGTGTGTAAAAGATGGCACGAGATAGTGACTTCGGAAAGTTTCTTGTGGAATTTCAACAGCATCCTGTCACAAAAGCCTTGGTACTTCATGTTCACAAGCTCGGACGAACCAGTCGGTTATGCATACGATCCCATCCTCCGAAAGTGGTACGGCATTGACCTCCCTTGCATTGAGACATCCAATTGGTTCATTGCTTCATCGTGTGGATTAGTTTGCTTCATGGATAATGATAGCAGGAGTGAACTATATGTTTGCAACTTAATTACAAAACGCTGCAAGGTTCTTGATGGTCCTCCGGGTCCGAAAATCTCTGATTACAGTGCGTTGGCAATCTCAGTCGATAGGGTATCGCACAATTACACCATCTCAGTCGTTAAATCTAAGCAAGTTCCAGGAAACTTCTTTCAGTGGGATCTCTCCATCCATCTTTATGATTCGGAAACGATGACATGGGCGACCACTTTGACAGAGGATTTAATGGGATGGAGAGCTGGTGACGAGAGTGTGATATGCAATGGGGTTCTGTACTTTCTCATTTACTCGACTGGGGGTGGTGGTTCTGAGAATCGCCATGGCCTTATCATGTATAACCTCGCAAGCCAACCACCCATATTGATGAGGAGTTTCGTCCCAGTGCCGTGTTCTCTTACTTGTGGCCGTCTGATGAACCTCAATGAAAAGCTTATAATGGTTGGAGGAATCGGAAAACAGGATCGACCCGACATCATTAAGGGGATCGGGATTTGGAGTCTGAATGGAAGGGAGTGGCTAGAAATAGCACGAATGCCACACAAACGTTTCCAGGGGTTTGGGGAGTTTGATGATGTCTTTGCCAGCAGCGGTACGGATGACCTCATATACATCCAGAGTTATGGAGCACCTGCTCTTCTTGTTTATGATGTTAACCAGAAGCAATGGAAGTGGTCGCAGAAATGCCCCGTGACAAAAAGGTTTCCTCTTCAGCTTTTTACTGGTTTTTGCTTTGAACCAAGGCTGGAAATATCTCCATAGATCTCTTTTGCAATGAATAAAATTTGTTCTTACTCACAAATTGAAAATTGATTTATAGCCTTTTTCCATGTCAATTTTTTGTTCATTACGGCGACTTTGATATCCTGGAAAGAGGTTTATAGAATCAATAAAGCTAAATGTATACACTTGGTTCACATTAAGTTTCACATCCCCCTCACATGGGGGGCGGGGTCCACAATCGCGGGCCCCACCCCCATGTGAAGGGGATGTGAAACTTAATCTGAACCAAGTGTGTACATCTAGCACGGTTTTTATAGAATATGCCGAAGCTGTGAGACTGTTCAAATATACCACACGACAGTTATTATTCTTTACTTCCTGAAATACAAATTGGTGAGTGGATACAAATTGATATATTCGTTTTAGATGTACTTATCGGCATTTTGGTGCTTTTGAAGATTTGATAGTTCTTGATTTGATGGTTAAAGCACATCTCCGTCTTCATACTCTTCCTGTCTTAAAATCTTGTTTTTTCACCTGTTCCTTGTTGCATAATGACACTACTATGGGATATTCATATTTGTCATACTTTGGGGAATCTAAGCATTTGTCATGCTTTGCTTAGTCAAGATAGCTACATCTGTTTTTCAGATGTCTCGTCCAGTCCTAGGAGAACCTGGGATGTTATTCTTGTGTTCATTTTCTTTATTGTATGGCCTGATCCAAATACTCTCTTTGAAATCAAAGAAGGGTTCGTCTTGACATTGGGACACAGTTTTTTGGTCGACAGTGTCTCTTCGACATCCCCAGACGACATTGTTTCTGTATCTCTTTCCATGTTCCATCTCAAATATCAAGAATTTGTATAGGAGTCCTTCCCTTTCCCTAGACATGAGTTTTCTTTACTGAGGCAAAAGCAAATTTTGGACATGGGATCCATAATGAGGATTCCATACAGTTATGTTACATTACAGGTATATAATAATTTACATATACACGATATTGTGAGATATGATTGGATTAGAATTTCTTCAACCAAATAAATAAAAAAAAAAAAAATCTTCCGACTCTCTTTTTGCCAGCTCATCTATATGTAAACCATTATGAAACTCCTTATGTTCAAGTAGTGTTATTCTTCCATAAAATAGTATTCTCTACTATTTCGGGCCCATTCGTGTATTTACTTTTTATAATTCAAAAATAAGTTAGTTTATAAAGCATCTTCTTTAATCACGTGTCAAAAATAAGTTATTTTATAAAGCATCTTCTTTAACCATGTGTCAAAAATAAGTATTTTTGAAATTAGGTATCTCAAAAAACCTAATAAAACATTTCCTCCCTCGCACTCTATCTATCGATCATACACCCCATCACTTCCAACCTTTCCTAGCCCCCTCACTCCCTCACCACCACATCTGCAACCATCACTGCTATCTTGCCATCAAATATGCAAAATATGTCAAGCCCAAGCCACCATCATTGCTGTCAAAACCAATCTACACCTCCACTCCCTGATTTGCATAGTTGTCATCGCAGCTACTAACATCATCCACCACCACTAAAAGCCGCAAATCACCACCATAAAAATTAACACCTCGAACCCAATCTTGTCACCACCGCCATTATCACCACATCTCTATCACCTCATGATAGTTGACATCACCTCGCATCACAGTTGATGTCACCACAACCACATTGCCATTACCACTGCTATTGCTAGAATTTGCTTGTATTGAGGTGTAGATGGTTGCGATGATGGTAGTTTTGTGAGAGATCGTGACTCTGGCAAATGGATTTATGGTGGTTTGCAGTGAACATCAGTAGTAGTGGTGGTGATGATGGTAGGATGGTGAAGATTTAGTGGTGTTTGTGGTGATTTAGGCTTTAGAGGGGATGAGTGATTGTGAGAATACAAAAAAAAAAATAAAAAAATACATAATATAACATGTCTTTATGTAATTTCTTTTGTTAATGGGGTGATCGTTGAGATGATGGGTGACAATGATGGGGGTGATGGTGAAATAATAGCATAATAATTTTAAGTTAAATTTTGAAGAAATTACCTACACAATAACAACAATGACATATATTGTAAATTACAACTTTAAAGAACACATGTTAATGACAATAACCCAACATAAGATACAATTTTAAAGAAATTACGTTAAAATTATTGTAACTTATTAAAGGTAGGTTTTTGAAATTTGAATCTTCATTTTATGTTTCAATTTAGAAACTTTAATCACATTTGGCCTCTATTAAAATTATAATCCATTTTTCTCCATTCTTATCAATCACACATTCTCCAATAAAATAATATTATACGTAAACCAAAAAAAATTTCTTCTTTTTTAATCATACATTAAAAAAAACACTATTGAAAAAAAATTATAATCTCAAATAATGGGGGTCAAACGTGTGCATGGATAGAGTTTATGGAACTTTCTTGTAAGTCAATGAAGTACACCATTCACACTTGTGTATGCCTTGTAAGATGTTATAAGTAGCTCCATTGCCTATGCTATCTTAGAAGCCTTACAAAGTATGAGTCCCTGTGGCTTATAAGAACATCTCTAATGCAATCATTAATTGCTTAAAATATATTTAATATAATTAAAAAGGACGATGTTTAAAAGATTTCTCTCCAATGTAAATTGATTTAGGACTCCATCAAGCTGGCATGATATAAAAAATAAACAATGTCTAGATGTAAAATTGTGTTAGACGAAGGGAGTCAACATAATTTAAACTCTCTCTCTCTCACACACACACACACACACACACACACACACACATGTTTATTGTTAATTTTTTCCTCTTCTATTAAAAAATAAGTTATAGAAGAATCCATTAAAGATAAAAATTTGAACTTGACGATTTATTCATTATACATCAATACGGACCTTTCTATTTGTCTTCTACGTAAACTACAATCCATTGATTTCAATGAAGTTGCTCTAAGAAAGTTTCATTAATTACATTCAAATATGTCGGTTATTAATAAAATACGTCGTCACAATTGATTTTGATTAAAAAGAAAACCAAACATGTATAGGGATTACCTAATTTTCACTTGAGGAAATTACAAAAAATCAGATGTTTAAAGATTACTTTTTAAAAATTAGGTCTAAATTTTTTTTCCCGCAA
The DNA here is from genome assembly GCA_903798345.1 of Fraxinus anomala. NCBI lineage: Eukaryota > Viridiplantae > Streptophyta > Magnoliopsida > Lamiales > Oleaceae > Fraxinus > Fraxinus anomala. The sequence goes on from CAIGRN010027718.1 coordinate 10,439, forward strand.
AAATTAGGTGTTTAAAAATTATTTTTTAAAGATTACTCTCTCTCCCTCTCTCTCTCTCTCTCTCTCACCTCTTCTCCCCTCTGTCTATGAATGGATTGAAGCTGCAAAGAAGAAGTGACGCCGCACCGTCGCCACCACGGAAGCAGCACTGTGATGTTGCTGTAATGGAAGGAGATCGAAGCCTCTTCGCTCGGAGGCACAGCAGTTGGGCTTTGCGATAGTAGCGACGGAGCTCGAATCGCCGCGAGTTGCAGCGGTAGCGTGACACGACAGAAGCTTCAACCATCCTCAATCCATTTTCGTAAGCCAGAATGAGCTCGAATCGTTGCGAGTTGCGGTAATATTTGGTGGTGTCTCTCCGTTGGTGTGATCTGGTGACGGTGTATTTGCTGGTCTCTCCGTTGGTGCGATCTGGCTGCGGTAGTGGGTTTGGGGTTTTTTTTGTTGGGTTGTGATTGTGGTGTGGTGATGCTTGTGTTGTGGCGGCAACGAGGGTGGTGGTGGATCGGGGCGGCGCGACGAATGGGTGGGAGTGTGCTGGCGGTGACGGGTTTGAGGTTTTTTGTTGGGTGGTGGTTGTGGTGTGATGTGGTTTATTAATGGTGGTAGTGGTAGTGCAATAGTGGTAGTGGTTGGTGGGGTGGATGGAGATTCGATAGTGGTGG